>PVJX010016095.1:0-41084 GCA_004027295.1 Dolichotis patagonum
CAGGGCTCCTGAAAAGATGGGGAGGACTGGGAACAAAGGTTATGTTACTACATTGATAGCTCTTTAGACAAAGAAAATATATGATTAAGAAACATGTTGGCAAGATCTTCCCAACATTATTCACTGGGAAGGAGGCCCAGGACTCAGCCAAGCAAAGAAAATATAGTATTTGCTGGAACTGTGGAGGAAGAGCATTAAAGTCTGAGGGTAGAGTGAAGCCATATGCCGAGGAGAGAATGCAAGCAGGAGTCCCACTATGACACAGTGTGATACTGTTAGAAGGATCCCAGCAAAAGCCATAGTAGAGGAGAACTTGAAATGGTATGCCCTGCCCCAGGTGGAGAGGGGCAGGGCTCAACCATAAACTCTGCTCCTTGGGTATGTTTTAAATATTTAATGACAGCAAGTCCATTTATTGCTTTTACATTTTATATTAAATCATGGCAAGCTCTTCTCCAGTCTTACACAGGAGGAAAACTTGATCATTTGCTAGGGTCTTGATATAAAAGTGTCCATAGTTATGCTAATGGCCAATCTTGGGGTAACATAAAATTTGTCTTTCTGGTTCCAACACTGGACTACTGAGTTTTTTCCTAAGAGGGGGAAAAAAAAACAAAACAAAGCTGGCAGCCACTGAAATTTCATGTTAGGGGCTTGGTTGAAGGTTGTTTGAAGAAGTGGGAACTCTTTGACGTGTCTTTCTTTCATGGAGGTCAGCTGTGTTTCAGCATATTGGCCAATCATACTTCTCTGTGGGGCAGGTTCTCTCCAGAGTCCTTGTTCCCTGCTGTCTCCTCCCCCTCTCTCCCTTTGTTGTTTTCTCTGACATCTGCCATACACACTCTTTCCAGGGCACAGGCTCCAAACTGGTCAGCTTAGTGTAACTTCTAGAAGAAGATAGGACTGATTGCTCTTCATGTGCAGATACAGGCACACAATGATGCTCTTGCCAGAAGCTCCAGGTACTCAGTGTCATGAGCAAGAATTTATGATGTGGTTTGAAAAGGGGCAGAATATTCAAAGATATGCTTACTGCTGAGCCCTGGGTGCTTTGTGGTGTTGAGGTAACTGAAGTGTAGTGGAGCCCAGGGTCCCCTGCTGATACCCAAAAGAAAGAGATGGCTCTGGGGACACCGGAGAGGGTGCACAGTTTTGCTTCTTTTTATTTGGTTGTCTAGACACAGATTAGCAGGTAAATCAGTTAAATGGTTTCTGTGGAGGGCCCTCCTCTGGGTTGTAGAACTCTCCTTTCCTTCTTCCTCCATCCTCATAGGGCATCTGTTCATTTTTGTATAGATTTAGAGAATGTACAGGAATATTATAACATTATAATATAATGTATCGTAATGTCTAATAATGTAATATTCTTATGAATTTATTTTTGTTTCTTTTCAGTATTAGGTTTTACATGCAAAGAATTGGATTACTAAGAATCCTTACTTCATGACACATTATCTTCATATTTTACTCATTTAAAATATATAATAAGCAACTTTTGAAGTGTTCTGACAAACAGTCATGAACTGAGTGGCTTATAGACAGCAGAGTTGATTTCTCTTATGGTTCTGGAGGCTGGAAGGGTGAGATTACAGTGTCAGTAACGTTGATTTCTCAGGAGGGCCCTCCTCTGTGTTGTAGACTGCCTTCTTGCTGTTTCTCACATGGCAAGTGGGTGAGGGAGCTCTCTGGTGACCTTAGAAGGCACTCATCCCATTCATGAGGGCTGCACTCTCCTGATCCAATCACTTTGCAAAGGTTCTGCCTCTTAATTCTATCACATTAGAGGTTAGGTTTTGGGGTGCATGCAGTTTGGGGACACTTTCGGCCTATCATAGTCACCATAAAGCCCATTCTCCAAAATAAAAAAAGCTCCAAAAATGAAAATAGCCTACATCTGTCCAGAGGGTGGCCTTTCCCACACCTTCCTTCTACCCAAAGTGGCTACTATCTGAATCCTATGTGCATTTCCCTTCTGTCCTCATCTAGTCTGTTTTCTTTCATTTATGTAGTCCTAAAATGAACAACAGAAAAACATAAAACATACATGGTTAAGATTTAGATTTAAAATGTTCCCTCAGACTTTCACATGTTCATGAAAAAAAAAAAGCTGGGGCTTTTTGGAAGGTGATTCGGCTGTGAGGGCACCATACCACTGAGTTCATGTGCTATTGGGAGGTGGAGCCTGGTTGTAGGGATGAGCACCCAGAGATGTGGTATATTCTCGTCCTCAGCTCCTTACTCTTGTTTGCTTCCTAATTGCCATAGGTTTAGGAGCTTTCCTTTGCCATGCCTTTCTGCCAACCAGCTGTCGGCTGAACTCTATGAAACTATAAGCCAAAATAAATTTCCTGTAAGTTACAGGTGTCAGGTATTTTGTCCCATCAACAAAAGTGACTAATACATACACATGAAAGTATGTGTCTGTATAATATGGATTCATTTTTAATTGCCTTTAAATTATAAAAAGTACACCAGACTGTATGTATGCAACCTTTTGGGGTTTACTTTTTTGCCTTAATTTTCTACTGCTAACATTCATGTTTATTGTTTCATGTCACTATAGTCATTTACTTTATCTGCTCTGTGATATCCCGTTGTGTGTGATTATCCTGTTCGTCTATTCACTTGCCTGCTGATGAACACTGAGGTTCATGCTAGGATTTTCACTCTTGTGAACAGGCCTGCCATTCATGGATGTCTGTATACTCACCTAGCTGTGTGCAAGATACTCCTTTGTGTACATAACTGCATTTTTTGGAAAGCAGTACTACTGTACTCCATGCTGGGGAACATTCATGGGAATCACAGTGAAGATAAATCCTCTGTGCTTTTTATTTTTGTTTAGTGTGAAGAAATAGCAGGTAAATTTTGTAGGAGATGAGACAACTTCTCACATGTGTTCCTCCTTCAGTCTTGTAAGCCCCACTCAGTGCTTAGGACATCCCTGGGTACACAGCAAACACTTTTAAAGACATATTTCAAGACCATCAACCCTTGATGACTTCATCTTATATGAAATTCCATTCTCTATAAGATTACTCTTTTGTTCATCCTTGTATAATCAGCTGAATTCTTTGCATTATTTGACTTATCATCTACCATGAGCTGAGCAGACTCCATCATCATGAGAACTGGTTTCTGCCCTTAAAGAACTTGCAGTCCAGTAGGGAGAGATGTATGTGGATGCAGGATTATAATGCGTTGTGCCGTGTACCTGAATACTGAGGTCATAGAGAAAGATGCTTACCTCTCTCTGGAGGGAAGATTTCTGTGGATCAGAATGAGGAAATAGTGTGGAATCTCTTATTTAGTGAATGAGTAAAATGAATTAAGAAGACCAAGGGAGTGGACTATTTCAGGGATGTTAAAGGCAGGGAAACATGACACCCTTTGGCCATGGCATATACTGGTTTTTGATTGAACATGCATTGTGGTGACTAAGTGGGAGTAGAGAAGACAAACCAAATGACTTGCTTATGTCTATCTGCTCAGTTTGGGGTTTTATAGCTAGAATAATTTTCACTTCTTGTCACAGCTGATCATAGAGCTCTGTGGTTCTTGTTGACATCTGCTCACATTTTACCTTTGTGTCATATGCACTTGGCTAAGAGGGCAGGCCTGACCGTATTCCCAGTGCGGGGGCAAGATCCGTGACTTCTCTCTGTGTTAGTTAGCCTGTTTGCTAGACCACCCATGGAATTCAGTAGGAGCGAGTGGTCATGGAGTACGATTTTCCTCTCAAGGGTCTAGACCAGCATAACTCCATTGCAGGGTAGCAGCAGCAGTACCTGCTGTGGAAATTCTGTTGCCTGCTTCTGGTAGCTTACCCTCCCCAGCCCCAACCAGCACTCTTCCTCCATCCTATCTCTGCCCTCAGCTGCTTCCATCTATTTGCTTTCTAGTGACAAAGCACTTGGGAGGCTGCAGGGATGGCTGCGTCACCACATCCATCCATGACCATCTGTTCCCAGAGACTCTATGGCTGTCAGAGGGAGTGATGATTTTGGGGAAGAGGACCAGAGAGGGCTGGTGGGCAGCAGGAGTCTCTCTTCTTAGAGAAAACAGCTGGTCCTCTGTGACCAATCCCCCTCTAACTAGAGAGATTATACAGCCACTGCACATACAGACGCATACACTTGGGAAGATAGGGTGGAATTGTACCAAATAAAATTTTTATTGGAATGGATGGTAGTAGAGAAACACATTGTCCTACGACATGGTACAATACAGTGTTATTTTTGTATGACTCTTGGAAGTTTTTATTTTAAGTCTGCCTTATTAGAGGTTTCAGTTCTTTATATTCTCGTACATAGCTAGCTCCATGGAGAAGACAGACTCTAAAGTTTGGTAGACCTCTGTTTGAACTCTGCAGGTTGTTAGGTCTTGGCATATTGTACAACCTCTGAGGCTCAGTTTCCTCATTTAAAAATTGGACCACTAATAACACCTAGCTTTCACATTGGGTTATTTAAGTGGGTTATGTAAGATGTAATGCATATTAAATATTTCATAACAGTTTTTTATGAACTAATTTGAATTTGGGACCCATTTGTTGCTTTCATAAAAAGTTCACCCACCAAGATGAGTCAGATAGTTGGCCATTTTAACACCAAATGCACTGTCTTCTGTAACGCTTGGTAAATTTTATTTTTAGTGTCATTTGGTGTAGAGGTTAAGTGGGAAGATGACTGTACACAGGCAGAAGAGACACCTGTACTGAACATGATACCCCTCACACACTTTCAAAATGGAGCTTTAAAGAAGATCTGTTCTCCTGAAAAACTTTCTCAGTATAACCCTTTTTTTTTTCAACCTGGTTATTGTCTCTGTGTTTGTTACAGCGTTCTCTTTGCTTTCATATATTTAGCTCTGCAACATCGTAGTTATTTATCTACATGTACTTTTGTGTGTGTTTGTCCCATAGCTTTCTTTATAAAACATATTCCTGCTGGTGCATGGAAAGAGATGTTCTTTTCCTTCCCCATGGAAATGCTATTTTCCCTCTCCTTAAGGAGCTATGAGATAATTTGGCTCCACATTCATTGTGTATCAGTACATCAGTATGCCTTTCATCTCTTAGATTGACATGTGATTAAGGAAATAAATGTGGAAACAGTCACTTAAGGATGGTATATATTGCTGAGTGTGTGTTATCTTTGTAACTTCCTTTATACTAAATCGTGCTGAAATCTGGCAAAGGATATTGAAGACATACCCATATGAAACATTTAATGTTCTGGCATTTTCATACATGTTAAACTGAAGATGTATTGTCCAACTTTTTAATGATGTTATAAAATGTGGTCCAGATTCACAGGACACTTTAGAAAATTGTGATAGGAACAGATTCTAATGAATTAAAATAGAGATTTCCCTACCTTATGTAATTATCATTTTGAGAGCTAAATAAGAAAGGGGGATATGGGCAGAGATAAAACTGGTATAGAGAAAGTTGGAGAAAAGAGTAAGGAGGATAATCCCAGCAGTCTGGGAGGCTAAGGCAGGAGGATCACAAGTCTGAACCTCATTTGAAAGCCTTAGTAAGACCCTGTTTCCATATTAAAAATAAAAAAGGCCTGGGGATATAGCTAAGTTTGAAGGTCTTGGATTCAGTTCCCAGTTTAAAAAAAAAAAAAGGAGAAGGAACAATAGCAGCAAAAGCTGTGCATTTAAGGAATTGGCAATTCTTTCATCAGCTATTGGAGTTCTTCCTGCCAGACACAGGGTTTGTCCTGGGTTCTCTTTGCTTTTGCTGGTCCCAGGTGTCCCAAGTGAAGTAGGTTGTACTGTGGTCCTGCCAGGTTTTGTGTATCAGTGAGAAAATATAGCAAATGCTTCTGGTGCAAACTGAAAGGAGAAGGACTAGTTTAGTAAGATTTCAGTCCTGGAAAGACTGTCATTTCTCAAGTCAGCTGCGTTTCATTTGATGGGTTCCGTGATTCATGGCATCAGATTTGAGGAGCTTCTAGCTCTCCCCTTCTTACTGTCCTTACCTGGTCACTACACACAAGAGTTTATGTTCTTATAACGCCTGCTCCTCCTCAGTCTTTCTCCAGTCAGTCCTGCACTGGGGATGGGAGACTCTTCAGCTGCTCCCTTGTCTCTGACCCAGCCATGGATTTAGGGAACTTGGGAGTCTCATGTTCAGCTCCTCTTAGTTTAGTTGGCGTTTCTCATATTACCAGTGACATCTTTCTTTTTCCTCGCATCAGCTGATGGAATGTTAGAGTTAGAAAGGTACTTGCAGCCCTCATAGTCTCATTCATCTTAGAATGTGGGGGAAGAAACATCTTTCTCCACTACCCATCTCAGGTTCTTCAGTGAGGGGCTTATAAATTAGAACTAGATCAAGAAGAAAAAACCAAACAAATTATTAATGCATACAGCACACACCGTGAGGGAAGTCCCACAGATGAGTAACTCAAAGGTACAGAATAGTCTTCTTTTTTTTAGCATTTAGCATTTGTCATTCTTTGATATTAATTTTAGTTTTTTGCTTTTGTTTTGTTTTGTTCTTTGCTTAATATTTATGTCCTTTCACCAGAATGCCTGCTGCAGCCCCAATATCTAAAACCATGCCTGGAATGCAGTAGATAAGTATCTGTGGAAACAATGAATGTGTAATATTTGGGCAAATTTAAGCTTCTTGTACTCTTTAATTTTCTCATAAAGTAGGGTTGCACATAAAGCTTACTTCATCCAGTTGCAGTGAGAAATAAGGGAGTTCATTCATTCTTAAGTATTTATAACCAGCCTGACACATGGTAAATGCTCAGTAAAGGTGCCCTATTATTGTAATTATTAAATATTTGGCTTTCTCACTAGCCTGAAAACTTATTGAGAGCAGTGACTATTTCTTACATCTTTTTTTTTTTTCTGGGAGCAATTTGGCTGACACATGGTTGATACTTTGTTGAGTAGATACATGAGTATATTATAGAGAAATTGTAAGCAGTACTTCTGCAAATATCTGTTAAAATACATAGGTTTCCTTTTTTTCTTTTCCCCTGAGCTACAATTGGTGAATCTATCCAGAATAATCGGTTTATGTTGTACTTTAGTTTATCACTTAGGCGATGGGGGTGGGGCACACAAAAATTTAGTTTTATTGCCATGATTTGGCAAAAAAAAAAAAAACCTTGAGCACTGACAACAACGACAGAGATTCAGGTGGGTTATAAACATCATCTCAGCTGAGAAGATATGTAGAAGCTCTCTCATTTTATAGTTGGTACTTCGCAGAAAGGCCTCCTACCAGAGGGCATCCTTAGCAGATACAGGATACAGTGAAAGACAAGGTCAAGAAAGACACATATCTTTCCCCATTTTCAGGAAATAAGCAAGTTTCAGAGGATCCTTTTCAACATGAACCATTATTTGACCTTGGGTCTCAGTTTCTCCAGTAGAATTAAAGAGTAAGGCTAGATCATCTCCACAACATCTTCTTACTTTTTAAATTTCCTGATTCTGTGGAAACTTTAAGAAAGCTGCAGACTGATGAAGAATTTAAGTGTGGGGGACAGTTTTAAGTGGAGGCATGGATAAAATGGAAGGGGATGTTATTATAAGAACATTGGGCAAGTGGCTAAATGGCATAGAGGATCTGTTTGTGAGAAGAGAGCTAGAAAATTATAGTAATTAAGTAGAAAATGAACTTAAAAACCCACATGTTAACAAAAGGCTTTCTGATCTCCTGGTTTGGGTGAGTGCATTTAATGTAACTAAGCTGCATGTTGGCTCTCCAAACTGGACAACTGATTTGTGAGTCTTTCCCATAACTGAATCCTAAGAGATTTCCAATCATATCCATAAGATAATGCAGTTTGGCAAGAGAATTTGGACCTTGACAAAATCTCTTGCCCAATTTGGTTTCCAGAAAGGTCAACTTGCATAATATGAAAATAAATTGAAGACAAAAAGTTAAAAACAAAACTCGCTTGTTTGATGAAATACCAAAAGTATAATTTTTTATATAACCCATGACTGGGGAGAATATTTTTTACTATTGAGCCTGGCCTTCCCTGGCACAATTTTCCAAAGAAGCTAAGTCACTACAGAAATCGCTCTATGTCATAGAAACTCAAATGGATTTGCGAATGTGGTTATACCCTGTGATTTGCTTGCATTCCTAATATCTACATTGGTTTGTTTTATTAGTCTTCTGTTGCCTTATAGCAAATTATAGCAAAGGTAATGGTTTAAAACAACACACATCTATTATCTCGAAGTTTCTATGGGTCAGGAAACTGGACATAGCTTATTTGGGTCTGCTGAAGGTCTTGCAGAGGAGTAATTAGTGTGTCAGTGAGGGCTGTGGTCTCACCTGAGGCTTGACTGCTGAAGAACCTATTTTCTTTGTGGTTACGGGACAGAGGACTTCAGTTTCTCATATGATGTTGGTTGTCAGTTTGACATTATATAGGCCTCCCAACTAAGCTCCCTATAACATAGGGCTTGCTCCTTCAAAATTAGCAAGGGAATTTACTTCCTTATAGATGTGGCCTCAGCCACCCCCCTCATCATTCTTGTAAGATAGAAGTAAGGAGAACCAAGACATACAAAATTACTCAATAAAGTGTCTGAAACAGCTATTGGTTGCATGGGAATGAGAATTACAAGTTCATTAGTAGCAAAAAATAAGTATTTACTAAATATTTACTACATGTCAGGTGTGTTAAGAGCTTTGAGTCAGTACATTCCTCTTTCATCCTCGGCACCACCCTCTGAGTGAGGTATAGCTATTACATACCAAACTAATGGTGGAATTGCAATTTGAAGAGTAGAGAGGTTATATAACCTGATAGAAAATGCATGGCCTGAATTGGAACACAGGCAACCAGATTCTAGAAGCCACTCTCATTGCTCTTTAAGGCTCTTTCCATTAGGACATAATACTACGTGCAGGGTTCTTCCTTTCTTTTGTCAGATACTTAAATCATTGCTGTCCTGCAAAAGAGTGATTCTAATAGGTTGCTCTTTTCACAGTACATTAGTAAAATGGAGGCATAACATTCTTTCTTTTTCACTTGAGCCAAACTCATTTCTCTGAAGACATTTTGGAAACATTGAAGGAAACCAGCATTTAGCAGTATCTTTATGTATTAATAACATCTGTACTGTATACATGTTAAAAAAATCAAATTCAAATCCACTGTATCACTATAATTTACCATCTTAACCATTTTTAAATGTACAGTTCACATTTGCATTGTTGTACAACCATCGCCACTATCCAACTTTTATGTCTATCTTCTCCAACTATTCTACTTTCTGTCGATGAATTTTAACTCTTATCTCACGTAAGTGGAATCGTGTCGGGTTTGTCCTCTTATAACTGGTTTATTTCATTTACAGCATTAAAATGTTTATCCATGTTGTAGCATATATCAGAACTTGATTCCTTTTTAAGTCTGACTTTTAAGACTTGAGAGTGTTTTTAGTCTCTGTAGCCAGAAGTGGATTTTTCATTCAGGCCTCTTTGTGGCCCTTATCTGAAATGAATCTTCTCAAGCCATCTCCTGCCTTCCTGAGCAGTATTCAGGAAGAGTCTAAATAACAAAACAGAGGCAATGTCAGTGTAGTAAGTAGGCATCCACTGTGTATCAGGGGTTCAGTGTGTGACTGAGGAGTACCGTCTTAGGAAAGAGACTTCTGTATTCTCAGCTAATTGGAGTGCCAGATCGTAAGTGCTGAAGGAGAACAGGGAGGGAACTGCTGGAGACCACGAGGGACATTTTAGGAAAGTTCAAAGAGGTCATATTTTCAGTGAGGCTGGAGAAACAACAGGTGTTCCAGGTAGATAAAAAAGGGATTTTGGGCCTTAGCCCAGAGACATTAAAACACATGGTTTGTTGGAGGAAGTAAAGTGCAAGGAGAAGCACTGCGTCAGTAGAAAGTTCAGAGTGGGAGAATGGTGGGAGGCTGGAGGGCGCTTGAGCACCACAATGAGGGTCAGAGATAGGCAACGTGGAGGTCTTGTGCACTTAGGGGGATGCAGTTGGCCTGTGGGTTGATTCTGGGTGGTGGAAGGATTGAGGTGGAAAATGTGGGACTAGAAACCAGCATGCGATGATGGGGTGAGGACAGTGTAATCACAACATTTTGGACAAGAGAGGCTGAAGGACTGAACCCAGATGGTCACAGACAAGGGTTTGCCGAAGCTCAGCAGCATAGTTTGTTGACAACAGAATTCACTGGCTCCCTCCTACCCGTCCTGCCTTTTTATGTTCTGAAATTCTTATTTCACCTCCAATTTAGAGTTCTGTTTTTGGAAAAATCCTCATCACATCTTCCCTTATTGTACATAGTGACAAGAATGTGTTGATTTATAAATGACAGCTGGATAGATTCCTACTTTCTGGTTTTCACTCAGTAATGTTATGTTCCATGTGCTAAGTGATACAGTACTAAGTGATACAGTACAGAAAGTGATAGAGTACTAAGTGATAGGGTACTAAGTGACACAGTACAGAAAAAATGTAACTGTTAAGATTGTGTGTGATATGGAAGAGCTATAATTACCTACAAAAGATTATCCAAGCTATATTAAAACTGATCTCTTGGTAACAAAAGAACTCAAACAAAACTTTCTACAGGTGTATAAACTTAGACTTTGAAGAACAAAGCTGATTTGGCCTCAGAAATCATTGACACTGTGATCAGAGCTTGTCTAATGGTCCATGAAGAGTTTACTAGGCTCGTCATGAAGAGCTTTGATAGTGGCTTAATAGGAAACACATAATGGTCTTTCCCTATATGTAGTTTATATTCTGAGCTGTAAATTATTAGAAGTTACTCTGGAACATTAGAAAAAATAAGTTTTATGAATTTCATAAATCATGATGTTTAAGGAGAGACCTAAACACCCAAATAGAGAAAGAGAAAATACTACTTGATACAGTATTGAAAGAAAATGCTAGGAGTTGTTATTTGACTAAAAGGTGATTGAAGAAAAAGTTTTGAAATTTACTAAAAATAAATGAGTTTCAAGGAAAATAATTCTTCCGTTAACCTTTGCATTAGTCAGTTTCTTATTTTTTTGTTGTTGTTTTAGTCACTACTTTAAAAGATGTATAAATATAGATCATGTATAAAGATAGAAGATCACAGAATAAAAATAGTTTAAGATTTGAAACATGGGTTTTAAAAGGAAAGGTTAGAGAAATTTGAAGATTGAAGTGGGCTGACTTTATCATCTTCAGTCTTAAAAAAATCAAAAGAATATTTATGGGCAAGCCAATGTAAACAATACCAAGAAGTTTAAAGAACACATTTTATGTTATGGAACTTTAATTTAGTAGCCAGATTTTTTTTTCTTCTTTTTTTTTTGAGATAGGGTCTTGCTATGTAGTTCACATTGGCCATGAACTCACTAGGTAGCCCAGGCCAACCTTGAACTCGTGAACATGTCTCAGTCCTCCTGTCTCAGCTTCGAAAGTGCTGAGATTACTACCATGCCTGGCATAATGGGCAGATTTTTAATGTGCTGTTGGTTGATGAGTTATTTTTTATTTTCTAGGAGTGTGAAGTGAAAAGAAATGTATCATCAGTTGTGGCAATTATATTGGATGATTATTAGAACCCACCAGAGTGCCTTATCACTACTGTTCACTGGGAGGTGAGATTCTTCTTGAAGGTTTCCAGTTCTGAGTTGAAGAGCTTTCTGGATGGGCATTTGGACTGAAAGATGTTATCTAATTCCTTTCAATTTAAGATTTGAGGTCAACTTTAGAAAGAGCTAGATAATTGACTGCCCTGTGCATGTAAGTCATCTCCTAAAACAAATGTTTAATTCTAAAATTGTGAAAAGAGATGGGAAAGAGGGAGGGAGGAATGGAGGAAGGGAGAGGAAGAAGGATGGAAGGAAAAGAAAAAAGAAGGAACGCTATTTTATTGCTAGGAATTGTTGGGCCATCCCTATGCACTTCTTATCTTATTGTAGAATAGCTTCTTAGATGATATTCTAACTTGAAGATATTTTGTCTCTTAATTTTGTCTGTCTCACCATTGTGAGCTAAGCATCATGAAAACAGGGACTGGGTCTTTTGAGTTCTTGGCTGTATTTCTGCCCAGGTACAGTGTTGATGGATAGTAGGTGTCCATGAAATACTGGTTGGCTGCATGAATGGAGGCTACCCAGGGGACAAGGGTCACGGAGAGCATTCCGGTGAGACCACTAGGAGGGTTGGCGCCTGGGGGCCAAAGAAGGAAGGAAAAAGAGGGAAGCGGGAGGGCAATGGAAGAGAGCGGAAGGGGAGCATATTTCTACGGCCTTTCTTTTTTTCTTGTTACTATTACATGAAAGACTATAGTAAGAAAGGGAGATATATGCCATTTAGAAAGCAGGAGACAGAAAGGGCTCATGCCCAGACTCACTAGCTCTGGGAAATTATTCATGGTTTGCCACTGAACAAAGTTCGTTGATTTTGTCAAAAGTGGCCAAAGGCTGTCTAGAAACTAAGAGTTTCTTCTGTGTGAATCCTCTGGAGAGTCTAGTGGTGTGTGTGTGTGTGTGTGTGTGTGTGTGTGTGTGTGTGACAGAGAGACAGACAGACAGAGACAGAGAGAGACAGAGAGTGAGTATGCATGTGTGTGTGCACACATTTTCACAGTCTGACTCCTTTATTTACATTCTCTGCCCTGGCCTTCAGATGTTTTTTGAGCATCTTTAGATTAGATAATCTGCATTGGGATAATGCAGTGATTTTGCCTCTGTGCTTTGGACTATTCAACTCTTTGCAGCCTGAGTAGCCAAAAAATACCTTGATTTAGTCTGGTGTGGCTTGCTGTAGTCTTAAGGCTACTAAGCCGCACACCCTAGGATGATTAACTTGTTAACAAATGGATAAAACAAAATAGAAGGGGAGGAAAAAAAAAGGAAGCAAGCATGGAAGCTCATTTCTTCCAAAACTAACAAATAACTAATTCTGCCTTCTAACCTGTCCCCTGTGATGGAGGTTTGTAGGGAAATGGTTGACTTGAACCACAGCAGGCTTCCCTTGTAATGGGAAGAGTATTCCAAGGGGAAGATTAGGGCCAATCAAGACAATGCAGCATACCCAGGCTCTCACCTCTGTGTGCCCCTGGGAGCAGGCTCCGGTGAGTTCATCTGCCAGGGTTTAAGTGCATCTAAGATCCCCAAAGCATGGAGAAATGAAGCCCAAGCCTGGAACTTAACAGGCTCATCTTGAGTGCTTTTGAGAGACTTAGCATAGTAACCGGAACCACCCCTTGTACTCCCTGGTCTCCCAGTCTTGAAGGGCCTTGCATTTAAATGACACAAAGCCCCCCTCCTGAACTGTCCCCTGCCCAATCCTTTTAGGAGAGGAGTGGTAAGAAGCTGTGTTTCCTCTCCCCTTGTGCCTTGCAGCTCTTAATAACCTCAGGCCTACACCTTGGTTCAAGGAATGAAAATAACAATGCCTGTCATTTGTAAAGCCACTCTTATACCTTATCCCATCTTGGTGATAGTGAGGGTGACATTCTGGTGATTGTGAGACACAGAGGAAAACAGGATGTACAGGCAGGTTGAGATCGCCTCATGGAGAAAGGCACAGCAGAGACCAGGGTCTGTGTCTGTTCGCTGGGAAAGCCTGGGTGTTGCAGGGCTGGCTGTCTTTCATAAAACAGAAGAAAGTAGAGAGCCAGATATTGAGAGCTCTAGTTTCCACAGGCTGCTGTTTGTTTCTCTTGGGTGGAATAACAAATCTGTGTGCTGTACGCAGGCCTCATCCAGATGGGCCTGGGTCAACCAGTCCTCATCTAGAGGAGCACTGCGTTTTCCTGTGACCGCGTGTTTAGGTGCTACGAGGCAGAAGGGCTGACTTTTTGTGGACTGAATGATCAAGTGAGCCTTAGGTGTCCTGAGAAGGTAGGGTGGGTGGGTGGGAGACACCCAGGCTTTGCTTTGTTGCTCCTTCAGGCCAATTCCTGGTGTTTCTGCACAGCCGTACTCATAGCCGTATGTTTGCTTTCTGATGCGGCTTATAATTTACCTTTCTGGGGCTGTAAAGCAGTCAGGAGTACAGTGTGGATTCTGTTGGACATATGACTTGCAAGTGGGCTCCTGTTGTTTGGAGAGCCCTCTGCCTCAGAGTAAACATTCTGCGCCGGCCGACAGGTAGACCTCTGCTGGGGACCAGCTCCTGTGCGTTTGCCAAGGAAGACAAACCTGTATTTTATAGAAAGGGCCTATTGTTCTCAGGGAGTTGGTTGTGGCCAACTTCTTGGACTCCTTTGGCTGACTCTAAGAAGGAGTTGGAGTCAGAATGCTAATCACTGACTCTAGGAGACACTGACAGCCAGACCTCAGGGAACTCATAAGAAAGTAAACAAAGGGCTCAGTTTCAGATTCTGGAAGAACAGTGGTATGCAGGAGGCTAGAGATGAAAACAGGGTGTTGAGAAGAAAAAGACTTCTCCTTCCCTGCTTTTCAGAAGGGTAGGCTTAAAAATTATGAAGCAACAATGAGCCATGCACTCGATTTCCATGAGCAGGACTGATGTGGCAGGCTGCCCTGCTGTCTTACAGGTCCCCTGGTTTAGCCCCAGAGCAGCTCCTGTGGGATCATGGCATATCTGAATCACAGGACTTCTTCACCTGAGTTGGACATATTTATTTTTTAATTCCAGTTGTGCACTGCATTTTTTATTAATCTGTCATAGGCTCTTGCATGTTCTCTCTAGTTCCAAACACTATTATTATCAAGAAGGAGTATTTTCTTCTAAACCCTAGCCATTTTGCAACTGTGGGAACCAATGGTATAGGCCCTTGTGGTGGATCTGTGGGATATTCTTGGTTTTGCCCAGCCTCTAATGATTTTCCTTTTCTCTAAGTGTAAGGAAGAAATTATTTTCTCCTTGTTGCCCTCCACACTCCTTCTTACAGACTTTGATTTAGTCTGTAAGTCTTTAGTCCTTCTTTGATTTAGTGACAGCCACACAGGCTCCCCACTATGTTATGTGGCAGGTGGCCAAAATGATCTATCCTAGAATACATCATGGTGGAAAGGGCATTGGCTTTGGAATGGGACACCTGGCTACAGGCCTCCTTTTGCTGGTGACCTGGCATGTCTCCTCACGGGGCTGAATTTACTTATTGGACCAGGACATGATTATGGTCTTTGTCATCTCAGTTTTCCGTGTTCACATAGGAGCATATAAAATCACCTTGTAGCAGAGTCAGTTCATAACCAGTTGTAGCCTGTCTTTCTTCCTTTAGCAGTTACGTCTATAACTATGTATCTAACTTCAGTAAGGAAATCATTCCCACTCCAGCATTCTGTTCTCATTTCTGTGGTGAGCAGACATTAAAAATTATACTCTTTCTTCAAGTTAGCCTTTGTTTCTAATGGGAGAAAGCTGTCACTACCACATACAGTCTTGATTGCTTTTTACCATAGCTGGGATCTGTGGGCCAAGCAGAAGCATCTCAGGGTTAGGGAGTCCTGGTGAGAAAAATTAACAAGAGTGTAGACTTGGGATGCAAAGACAGATAAAGAGGTCCTTATTGTGCCCTATTGTTTTCCTAGCTATTGACCAGGCTGTGTGGGATGCCTCCTAAAAGATGGGAAATTTGCTTGAGGACATAGCTAGAAGTGTCATAGTGCCATAGTGTGTTTTCTGTAGGAGACTTGGGGCAGAGGTACTTTTTGTGATTTCCTGTAGTGTGAGCATCTCTCCCTTGCTGTCTGTATGTGCTTTTCTATAAGCCTCACTGTCTTAATATAGGGACCATTTGTGGTGCACTAGTGTGGGGGATGGGTGTTGTCTCATTGTAGGCACATTAAAAAATTATACATAGGCTCCTGCTTGGCATTGGATCTTTGATGCCTGCTTTAGAGCTGTTAGTGTCCTTTATAACTCTGAAGCTTGGTGCTTCTCAAGCAGCCCTACTTTGCTGCTGATTTATTTATTTTTTTTATCCTTGCCTCCATCCAATTTGTTACTCAACCATCAGTGCGTATTTATGGAGTCACTCAAATGCTCAGCCAGACTCTGGGAGAATAGAAAGATGTGTAAAGAGCTGCCCCAGAATTTACAGGACTTAAAATCCATGTGTGAAGGCAAGGCATAACCACAGGACAAGTCATCTACAGCATCAGCCCTTGAATAGAGTAGACAGTGTAATCAGAGGTGACTTCTGTCCAGGAGTGGTCAAGGCAAGTAGCCTCAGGTGACGAATTCTCTCACATGACCTGATAGCTTAACTCTCTATGATGTTTTATGTATAATATTTATAGAAATATGTTTGTGAGTTACAAGCGTAATGGTGAAATGAATGTCTATGAACTTGGTACCCAACCTAAGGGCTAGAATATTACCACTGCTACTTCTCTATCAGTGCCTCCTTTTTCCACCCCTGCTCCCACCTGTTAGACCCTGTCTTGAATTTTGTGGGTTTTATCCCCTTGCTTTTCAGTTTTGAAAGTCTCTGCAGAGCTTGTGTGTTTTTGTTGGATGTCTTACAATTTTCTGTGATATGGGATCTCTGAAGGTGAAACACCAAGGGTGTATGTCACAGATAACTTTATGTCTGTGTAGCTGGGCTACTATGCCCTGATATTGGATTAGACATTCTGGATGTTTCAGTGAAGGTGATTAATATTTACCTCAAGGAAATTTGGGTGAAACAGATTGCTCTCCATAAGGTGGTAGGCCTCATCTAATCACTTGAAGGCGTGGACAGAGCAAGAGGGAACACTATAACACAAAACCATGGGACTTAAAGTGCCTGGGCCCACCTTGCAGATTTTGGGCTTGCCAGCTTCCATAAGCACGTGAGTCAATAAACCCTACTGACTCTTTTTCCTGAGAATTGTGACTAAGAACAGCACATGACCTCTCTGTATGCCATATAGGTAGTGTTACAGTGCTCATTTGCAGAGTGTTATTGTGTCAGGAGGTTAGCAGTATGTGACATAACCAGTCATATAACCAGGAATTGATTCTGGCCTGGAGGAATTCTGGCCTAGGCCATGGAAGAGAAAATTTGATTTTTGGTAACAGCAAAGCCAACCCTATCATTTTGGACACTTCTTTCTCCTTTTTCGTATTCTGTTCCCTCCTGAAGCTCTGTGGTTCTCTCTGGTCACTTACACACTCTGTCACACATGTCCCTTTTCAACTGTATGCATGCTTCTATCTGTGCCTTCAGTGAGGAGCCCTGGTTCTGCTTGTCACTAGGACAAGAAAGAACTTCTCTAAGCACCTGTCTCCTCATGTGCCCTGGGATGGAGGAGTCATCAGTCTGTGTTTATTCTGTGCTACCACGTGCCAGATACTGATTCAAGTACTCTATTTGGCCCATGTTCAGTCCCAGCAAGCCCAGGTGGGAGCCATGATCTTTATCGTCGTGTGCATGGGAAACAGTGGAATGGGATTTGCATCCAAGCATCTGGATTTGGAGTCATTGTTCTTATAGCTTTTAAAACACATTATAAACTGGAAAGGGTTTACTGCTATTATTAAAATGTGCCCTTTGCCTTGGGTCCCAGTGCTGTGACACCTCCTGCCTTTTGGAGCAGATCCAGGCTAGTGATCCTGTTGGTGGGAATTTTTTGCTCTTCCTAGAAAGCACTTGTTCTTCAACAGAAGCGTGTGGTTGGTGGCCTCAGTCCCCAGCCCCCAAACAGGAGTCCTGTAGGGGCCTTTAGGATATGATGGTCAGTGGCCAAGCACAGTGAGCCTTCTTTCATGTCAAGACAACTACACCCTGCTGTTTTGAACAGTCCTGGAGCTTGCCAGATAACCCATGGAAGGTGGCCCATCCCAGACTTGACTCAACTGAGAAGGTGCAAGCATGAAAGGCCAGAGGCCTCAGCCTGGCCTGGTAAATATTTGGCACTTCCCCTGCCGCCAGGACCACAGCAGATGTTAAATTCTCATGAAACCTCTTCAGTGTTTCTGCTGCTGATCGATTGAGTTGGGCAAATAGCAGGAAAGGTCTTTGCCCATTCTTAAAGAGATCTGGGTATCCCCAGAGAACTGCACCTGGCATTAAGTTTCACTTCTGCTTTCTTATTTTCTTTCTCAGTCATCCTTTCCTAGGTTTATGGCAGAGACTCAGCACATTTTTGTTGTCTTTTCAGTGTTTTTAACTCTTCTATCTAAAGTCTATAATTTAGTTTTTAGTAATGGAAGTGCATTGAGGAATGTGTCACACACTTCAAGAGTTATAGAAGATTTTTTTGCCTGTGATGTCAGTTTTCTCTATCTCATTTGGGGCAGGAACAGAATTTATTCCATTTTCTTTTCTTCAAAGTCCTGGTGCCCTGTCTCCTGAATGCTCGTGTAGATACTCAGCATATAAACCTATCATTTCCTATCCTAGGTGCTTTTTTGAAGGAGGGAACATGCTTGCATGTGCCCTTATTTTCCATAATAAGTCTGTGCCTCTCCTTGCTTTCCAAACATTTCTCCTGAAAGCAGTTTCAAATGTTAGTCAAACAAGCAAACAATGGTCTGTGGGTCCTGTGACTTGAAAATGAATAATGTATAGATGATTATTCGAATAAAGTCTTGATTTGTATGTCATGTCCTTGCTTTCTTCAACATCATTATATTTGAACCAGAAAATATTTTGATCAACATTTTGAGGAAGAATTATATGATATTTCCCAATCTTCCTTCCCCTTGGATGGAATTGCATCATTGAATCAAACTTTTCTCTATTTTTCCACCACTTTCTGACTCCTGTTTTGTCAAGGCTCCAGCAGACTTCAGCATTTTTCTCCGTGTTCCTGTGTTCTAAAATTTTAGCCTGCTGGTTGTGATTGTGTTCATTTTCCATCACTGTTTTCCAGCCTAATAAGGAAGCCTCCTAAAAACAAAGCATTTGGTTTAAACTTCAGGTAGAGGATCAGACCTCAATAAATACAGACCCTCCTGTCTTATCAACCACTGCACAGGTCAAAAGAAGTCGTCAACTCCACTTTGTCTTAGTCCTTATTCCAGCCACCTATTCCACCTTTTGACTGTAGTCAAAACTGTTAACATATGTGTTTAGATTTTTGCCATTTTAACCCGGTATGAGACTTAAGGTGAACTGCCAGCCTGGGAGAGTTCCTAGGGGGGAATAAAGGCCTGGGTGCCAGTCTCAGCCCAGTTCCTTCATAGAAAAGTGACCCTGGGAACCCTCTCAGAGATGTATCTTTGTGTCAGAGATGGGGTTGGTGGTGTTGGCTGTGCCCATGTAACCTAGGTTCTTCAAAGAAGCAGGACCAAGAGATCTATTAATATTGGCATCAGTAGATAGACAGGTGGGTATGAATGTATTTGCATAGACATAGGGAGAGATAAATTTATTTGAAGGGATTTACACCATTGTGGGGACAAGCAGACTGGAGACCAAGGAAGAGTTGGTGTGCTTTTTCAGGCTCAGATATCATGATGAGGAAGCTGGATTCTCACTTGTGAAACCTAAGTATTTTTTCTTTCTCATGGTCTTCTACTGTTGGATGAGGCCTACTCATAGCAATGTGTTTTACTGTGGGTCTTGATTTAAATGTTCATCTCATCTAAAGGATATCTTCAAGCAACATCTAGATAGGGCTTGACCAAATCCTGGATACCATGGCCTAACTAGGTTGACCCATATGTAAGCCATGCCACTGTCAGGGCTTTTATGAGCATCAGATGTGAACGTCAGGAATTGAAGGTATGGAGGTCAGTGATGGCGAACCTTTCAGAGCCTTCAGTGATAGCAAACAGCCATAAGCGACACAAGTTTGCCACCACTGCTATAAATGGTAGAGGCAGCTGCTCATCAGCACTTTTGTCTTTTTCCTCTCTGCACCCTTTACTTCGTACTTCTCTGCCTCACTTTTACCCCTTTTCCCTATCTCTGAGAAGTGCCCTTCTCTGTCACTCACCACCTGATGTAGGGAGAGATGTGTGAAGTGAGAATAAGGAGAAGTTAATTGCACTATTAATTTATAGTGCAAAGAGGACAGATGTTGCAGTTACTAATACTGGACTAGCTCTTCTTGCCATGGGCAAGTGAACATGCCTGTGTGAATCTCTGATCCTCTCTAACACAAGGGTGACCCCCACTCTCTGATACAGTTCTTGTGACCTGCTGTGTATGTGTGCATTTTCCTTGCTTCCAAATATTTGGTAATTGATCATCTCACAGTATCTTTTAGGTTTAAACCATTGGTCATATTGAACTCCTTCTAGATTTACATTTAGATAAATGACTTACTTTACTGTGTTTGTAAGCCCTCTGTTTCCATGAAATCTTCTAATGGATGTTCTTCTATGTTAATCTCCTTTGCTGTTTCTCAAATAAGCCTAGTATACTGTAACCTCAGGGCATGAGTCTGCTACATGGTGCTCAGGTAACTGCTTGACATGTTTCTAAACTTCTTAAGGTATCAGCCCAAATGTTACCACCATAGAAGGGCATTCTTTTTTTTTTTTTTTTTAATACTGGAAATTGAACTCAGAACCTTGCACTTGCCACACTTGCCAGGTAAGTGCTTAGGCCACTGTCTCTCTTTTTTTTTTTAATTGCTTTTAAAAATTTTTTTGTTCATTTGTTTTTTTTTTTTGTTTGTTTTTTTTAAAGTGTCTGGCTATGTAGTTTAGGCTAGCTTTGAACTCACTATGTAGCCCAGACTGGCCTTGAACCCACAGCAATCCTCCTGCCTCAGCCTCCCAAGTGCTGGGATTATGAACATGTGCACCATGCCTGGCAGAAGGGCATTTTTTGACTTCAATATATAATGTAATATACAATCTTATTCTCTGTTGTACTTATCTTTATTTTTCTTCATGATACTTATCTGGAATATATATTCATTTTCTGTTTCTCCCTCCTACT
The DNA here is from genome assembly GCA_004027295.1 of Dolichotis patagonum. NCBI lineage: Eukaryota > Metazoa > Chordata > Mammalia > Rodentia > Caviidae > Dolichotis > Dolichotis patagonum. Next base: position 20,824 of record PVJX010016095.1, read on the forward strand.
ATGACAGTGCTTCTCTTTATTTTATTTTAAAAGGGAGTAAAATTAAACACAACAAAACAGAACAGAATGGGACATAAGAAAGCATAAATTTCAAAGCTAGACAACCAAAGATCTTCACTATCTGTCATAGTGTCTCTTGTTTTCTTCCAAATGGTTGTCCTTATCTTTGCATATGGAGAGCTCATACTAAGTAACATAGCCAATCTTTTCACGAGATGTGTAATTCACTGGCTCCCACTTGCTAGGGAGGGGGGAGACGGGATGGGGGACAGGACGACATGAGATATCTGATTCTCAGCCCACACTCAGGCAGGATCACAGTCGCCCCCCAGAGACGGGAAGAGTTCCTTATTCTCCTGGCACCCCAAGTCAACTGCACGGTGCAGGTCCTGATGCGCCAGGGTCTCTCTCCTTAGGGTCCCCAAAACTCTGCTACACTCTCAGCCGCTCCCAAAGAGGGGGGGAGTTCCTTGTTCTCCCAGCACCCTGAGTCAACCGCACGGTTCAGGTCCCAATGTGCCAGGGTCTCTCTCCTTAGGGTCCCCAAAAGTCTGCTACACTCTCAGCTGCTCCCAAAGAGGGGAGGAGTTCCTTCTTCTCCCGGCACCCCGAGTCAACCACACGGTGCAGGTCCTGATGCACCAGGGTCTCTCTCCTTCAGGCCGCCAAAAGTCTGCCACACTCTCAGCCACCCCCAGAGAGGGGTGGAGCGCCTTGTTCTCCCAGCACCCCAAGTCAACCGCACGGTGCAGGTCCCGATGCTCCAGGGTCTCTTTCCTTCGGGCTGCCAAAAGTCTGCCACACTCTCAGCCGCCCCCCAGAGAGGGGGGGAGCTCCTTGTTCTCCCGGCACCTTGAGTCAGCCGCACTGTGCGGGTCCCGAGGCGCCAGGGTCTCTTCCTCTGCAGGCCCCCCAAAGTCCGCCATATTCACCTGCTATTTCTTTCTGATGAATTGACCATTCCATTTCCAAAGTTCTGAAATGGCCAACGGACCACAGAAAGAATTCTCTTTAGGCTCCTGTTTGAAACCAGCAGCTACAGCGATCTGCTGGCCTTGCTTCAGGGCCACTATGACAGTGCTTCTCAATGTTTGGTGTGAATTAGAATTACCATGGAGCTGGTAAAAGTCTTAATGCTACATTTCACTCCAGAAAAAATTAAATCAGAAACTCTGGGGGAAAGAACTGGACATTAGTATTTTATAAAACTCCTAAATGACCCCTGTATTCAGCCAAGGTTGAGAAGTAGACTTCTAGTCTAGAACCTTACTACTAAGAGACAGGTCTGGTACTATCAGCATCCTCTGGTGGCTTATCTGGACCATAGGTTTTTGACTCCACCCTGGATCTACTCAGTCCAGTTCTGCCCTTTGACAAGATCCCCAGATGATTCATTTGACATTTAAGTTTGAGATGCACTACACTAGAATGTAGGCTGGTGTACCGGTCAGTTTTCTGTTACTGGAACAAAATACCTGACATCCACAATTTAAAGGAGGAGGGATTTAGTTTGGCTCATGGTTTCAGGGGGTTCATGGCATGGTCATTAGTCTCTAGGAAAAGAAACCTTGTGGCAGAAGGACATGGCAGAACAAATCTGCTAGCTGTGAAGCAGAGCAAGAGAACAGTACTAGAAAGGAAGGGAGCCAAGGACCAGATGTAGGCTTCAAGATTACAGCAACCAGACACAGAAGTGTGGTTTACAAACTAATTTAGGTGTCTTTAAGGTCAGTGAAATTGACAGTCAAGATTAATTGTCATAACTGGGGGCTTCATTTTGCTTATGTTAGAGAAGTACCTAGGACATAGTAAGTGCTCACTAAATATTTATTTGTTGAATAAATCCATGAGTAAATATTGGAGAGAAGAGGAAGGGAGGTGGTAATAAAAGAGGGAGGGCAGAGAAGGAAGGGAAGGAGACAAAGGACAGGAAAGCAGCTATGCCCAACTCATGTTCCCCAGCACAGGAATAACAAACAAGTGTTACTCTTCCCAGCTCTCCGCTCCCAATCAGGCTTGTGTCCAGTGTCTCATGGGCTTTCCTCCTTGCTCTCTGGGCTTTCCAAAGTGGTAGCTGCCTAATCAAAGATATTGTGATAATGAATTGCCTAACTACCCAGCCCTGTTCCTCTCTCCAAGCATATATTTGATTAGGGACATGCTAAAACCAATTAACCAATTAAGCAAATAATTTAGTAGGACTTTGTGGACTACCTGCTGCATGCATGGCTTAACACACAGGCTCAGGAGACTTAAGAGTGAGAGATAGAAAAGACACAACTTTCAGTCCAGCTGTAGAGGCAGGCGTTTAGGTAAGTAATTATAACCTGTAGCAAAAAGAATAGTCAGTGTTGTAAGATACTTGTAGACATGCAGGTAGACTGCTGTGGTAAATTAAGAAAAAGCGATTAGTTCAGACTGAAGATCAGAGTAGTCCTCCTGGTGGAAAGGGTAGGGGACACCTGAGTTGGGTATGTAAGTGGCTGGAACACTGGGCAGGTGACGTGTGTGCATGAGTTTCAGCTGTCACAGGGCTGTTAGAAGGCAGTGAAGGTGTCAAAGGACAGCTCTGTGCTTTGAGAAGCTGACAGCTATGGAACGTGGACTGTGAACGTGGACTGGAACAGGGAGGCTGTGAACCCATCAGATCCAGTTTGGAGGCGATTAAATATGGTAACAATGTTAAGTGACAAAGCCTGGTAGTTGTTGGTAGGATGTTAAATATGGATAGCTTTGAGAAGCCTTTCACATGTAGAAGATTATATCTTTTTTATGTAACCCAAATAAGTACAAGTTCTTGCGATGATGTAAAATTTTATAATTCTGTTAGTGTATCCACTGAAAACTGTAATTTTACTAAATGATAGGTCATTTCTCTTTTCCTAGCCACCAGGTAGACTGGGTAAGTAGAATAGAGCCCTCTCCTTCTTCAAGATGGAATGGGCCCTGGTGATAATTTAATTCTTTATTTTGAGGGATGAAGGGAAAGGAGACCAAGTTATAAAGTGGTCATGAATGGAGCACATGTTCTCTGTCACTGGATATGCAGTGGTCCTCCTTTTCTTTGGGAGGTAACATTCCAAGACCCACTCCCTTGGGATGCTGAAACAGCCAGTACCAAAGTATATATCTTCAGTTCATATCATGGGTTAAGTTCTCAGATATGCTGTCTGGCAGTTGCATCATTGTGGGATCATCTTAGGGTGTACACACACAAACCAAGATGGCTGTGACATCACTAAATGATATAATCTTATGGAAACACCATTGTCTATGCTATTATTGTTGACAGGAATATTGTCATGTGGTGCATGACCACTATGCAACATAGCTATACAACTTTTTTCCTATATAACATATCTATGATAAAGTTAAATTTGTAAGTTAGGCATAGTAAGACAATAATAGGAATAACTAATCATCAAGTACAAATTATAATATACCATAATGAAAGTACTCTAAACCTATAAATTGTTTATCTCTAGGATTTTTTTTTATTTGATATTTTTGGAGTGTAGTTGACCACAGGTAACTAAATCTGAGGGAAGGGAAATGGAGATAAGGGAGGAACAGGTGTGTGTTGAGTACCCAGTGGTTTCTATGTGTGTTCTTTCGTTTTATCTTTACAATAATTCTATAGAGTAGGAGATTTTTATTTTTATTTTTATTTTTATTTTTATTTTTATTTTTAAAATGGGGAAAACCAAAGCTCAGGAGAGGAAGTAATTCACCCAAGGTCACACAGTTGATAAGTGGTCTGAGATTTGAACTCAGATCTGTCCAGCCTAAATTGTGTTCTTTACTTCTGTTTCCTGCCAGCTTTTGAATCTGCTTTTTGGCACTACTGATGGCAAATCATTTTTATAAGTGAGGTCAGATTGTTTTCCTTGTTTTGGGACAGAGTTTAGTTTTGTCTGATAAGCATGAATTGAGGATTTATGACAGTTTATTTCTCTCTGTAACTTTTGTCACAGTTTCACAATGTGACCTTTGGAAGTAAAGGCTCTGAATTCCTTCAGATATCTAAATTAGATATTGAGGGTGGGGAGAGACTAGAAGAAACCCAACACAACTCAGGGTATTTCTATCAGGTGTCTGTATTAGGTTGCTTACTCTAACCAATAAGCATTGAGCAATTCTTTCTTTCCTTAAGTAGGAGAGCTCCAGAAAGAATGCTGTCCATTGACCTGACATCTTGGTTAGGGAGAAGTTGCTGAGTACTCTACGTCTGGTACCACAAAGTAGAAGAAAGCAGCATCTTTGTTGCTGTTATGGTTAAGAACATTTTTAGAACCAAAAATACAGAGAGCAGGGTCTGCCCTGGTGAATTAGAGTTGATTTATGCCACCCAAGTAGATTGACCTGAGCAAGTGAGGTCCTTTTAAACTGCTTCAGTTTCTGCATTGGTGTTTGTGTTAGTGTGTAGTGGAACTGATCTGCTTCGGGTTGAATTTGTTGGGCATGGGCAGAGCAGACCTGGTTCCTCTCTTTCATCATGTGTTCTGGGAGTGCTCTGGAGATTCTCGGGAAGATTCTGGTCACAGCAGAAGCTAGATTGCCTTAGACATCTCCTTTGTTCTGTCTTTGATATAAATGACCCACCCAGGAGAATCACTGTTTTCCCTTCCAGCTCTAAAATTCATGTTTGTTTGTTTGTTTGTTTTCTATGTAGTGGTGAAAGAAGCCCTCCAAGCTGCTCTGTAGGGGTTCATGCATATTATGTCACAGATCTTTGTGATGTATCTCTGTGTTGTTACTCAGAACTAGGAACACCTGAGGGTCCTTAAAGCAAGTGCATGGAATCTATAAACGTCCACTTATTCCAGTTCTATTAGATCTAAAAATTAGGTGATTTGATTCCCAGGGTCAGAGGGCCAATGTATAAGCAACACACTGTCATCTGACATTGGGGTCTCTGTGCCTTTAGCAAACATAGTCTCCCTTGAGCTTCAGGGAAACCTTTCGTTTGCCTGTGTCATTGCTTTTCCTGCCCCATGTACATTAGTGTTGGTTCTCACAATCTTTTCTTCCTTTGGCCAAACAGACAACCAGCTCTGCTTTCCCTGGAGTGGCCAAACCTGCAGCCAGGAGTGCTGCATTTCATCTTTGATGGCAGTTGCTTCAGCTCTCTCGTTTCATAACCGATTAGGGTGTGCAGGCGATGCTAAGTGACACATAGCTCGTAAAACATATCTGCTTCTTGCTGCTTTCATGACTGTGGAAGAGAGGCTGTGCCCAGAGATTACCACAGGCTGAAGTCACAGCAGGAAGCAAGGATGTGATGGAATATTTATTTCTACTAAATAAATGAATGTTTTTAGATAACTGCTTTGCCCTTTAGTATAATGCAGTAGTGTGAATGTGCGCGTGCTCGTGTGTGTTGAGGGCTAAGGAGCATCATCTACATTCTCCAGCTGTCATGTCTGAGAACAGTAATAAAAACGTAATAATAATGAAGTAATAATAATGAAGCCCATGTGCCTGCAGGTCGTCATAGGTTGTCATTCAGAAGAGCCATGTCTTTGTCTTCTGACTTGGGACAACTTTCCCAATACTGCGTCTTAGAGACTATACTTTGGGATGGTTCTTCTTTATAGCTAGCTTGTGGTTATTCATGATTGTCTAGGACCTTGCACCTACAGACTCCAGGCTGTGAGTGGCCCCGCTGTTTCTCACCTCTGGACCTGAATGGTCTTGCCTGTTAGCAGCTGATTTTGAACTTCTTGCTGTTGGCATCTCAGGTTCTCTAACTGAGTCTGGACTTGAGCAGAGAATGGGGGGGGGTGGAGAGATGTCTCTATCCCAACAGTCCCTTATCTCATGCAAATTTCTTCTAGGCTGAAAAGAACACATAGAATGCCACCTTTAAAATTTTTGTAAAGCCTAGGGGAAAAGTCAGATTTTCTATAAAAGCAGAGGGTGGGGGAGAGCACAAGAGATTTGAAAATGAGAATAGGGCCCACAGGTAAAGATTTTTGATAGATTTGAGGAGCTTTCAAAAACTGGTGCTCGATGGGCCAGGGGATTTAGCTCAGTGATGCAGTACCTGCCTGGCAAGTATGAGGTCCTGAGTTCGAGTCCCAGTACTCAAAAACAAAACAAAAAACTGATACTACAAAGTGAACCTCATTTTGGGTGCATTAACAAGGCTGCCTGGTGCCTGGCTCAGCACTGGTGGTGTTGCCCATCCCAGGCACCTCATGCTCCCCTGTCATCCATCTGGAAGCAGATCCTACTAAATCAAAGATCCTGATGCCAGGCCAGCTGCTATCCTGTCAGTGAGTGCACTGGGGAGAGCAACCTGAAGGCTGGGCCAGGGGCTCAGCAGTGCTGAGCCTGAACTCTTTGCCGAGGGGCAAGGCCTGCGCTTTGAGATGGGAATCACTACCAGGTGTCTTGCATCACATTGATGTTCTTGGGTGAAGTAAAGATGCCGCTTGCCTCAGATCATCTTACAGCATCTTTGGGTAATATATTGCATATTTTGAAAAATTGCAGCAGACTTTAGACCCATGTGTGATAGGTAGTGGTCTTGTAGGTCTAGAATGTACCAAGGACAGTACTATGGTAGGTAGAGGTGTGAAGAGACTCTCTTTCCTGAAAGGATATGAGCTTGTGTCTTCCTGTACTGAGGTGAAGTCACATCACCTGTCTCCTTCTCACAGGCTGCTAAGTAATGAGACCAGCCCATTGGTAGTTTGACAGGGCTCTGGATAAAGACGCATTTATCTCTGGCCAGCACCAAGAGGTCTTGGTGTTCCTTACAGTGACAAATTCACATGCTGTGGCTTTTTTGAGGGTGCCAAGGCAGAATCACAGGATTACTGAGGCTTGGAGAGAAAAAGGCCAAGGCCAGGCACTAAATCAGCCAGGCAGTGGGGCTGAAACAAGGGACCAGGAGGAGAATGGAATCCAAGCAACAGTGGAAAGAAGGATGAAGACTTAACAGTCTCCTCCCCTCCTTTCCTTCTTCCCCCAGCCTGAGCCATTTGGCCACTTCCCTCCCCAAAATAGGAAGTAGCCGTGTGGTGACACCAAGGGCATGGACTTCTGCCTACTAGCTAGCTCCGAGTCATCTGAGAAGTGAGGGTGTCTCTCACGGCCTCCTCTGCCACAGTGTCCTCAGCTTCCTCCATGCAGGAAATGCCGGCTGTCCTGCTCCTCGGAGGCTGGGAGCAGGACTGGTGGCAGTATGTGCAGATTTGGCAGAGGAATAGGAGCTGATAGTTATTTGCATTTGTCATTACTCAAGGGAAAGAATTGATGTCTAAAGATATTGTTAGTGTGTCCAGGCACAGCTTTAATTTTTAAAAGTCACAAAGGCCATCAGCAGTTAGTTTCTAGATCAGCCGGAAGAGCATTGTTGGAGAGTTCTGGGTGGAGGTAAGAAATCCTCCTGTCAGTGAGGCTGCATTGTGAAGTGGAAAGGACACTGATTTTGTGTTTAAATCTTAACTCTTATAAATTCTGGAACTAAAATTGTCTGAGCATCAGTTTTATCATATGAAGAAAAGGTAAAAATTTCCTGCCCAGCCTGGGGATATAGCTCAATGGTAGAGCACTTGCGTAGCATGTGCAAGGTCCTGGTTTTGCCACACACACACACACACACACACACATACACACATACACACACATGTGCACACACATGTGCACACATACACACATACACACATATACACACGTACACACACATATACACAAACACACGTGCACATGCACACATTCACCTGGTACAAATTTTACTCAAATTGTTTTTATTTATATAGTTTTTTTTATTAGTACATGTTTGTAGTGTGTGATGGTCACATGCATTCTTCATCAAACCATTTTAGAATTAAGATAGTGTTTGTGAGACATTAGCCAAAAGTCTGTCCTCCTAGCATACAGTAGATACCTAACGAACATTAGCTTTCTCATATTTCTTATGAGAAGAAAGATACAAGTATTTGTAAGGGCTGTGGAAAGTTGGAATGGTAGGAAAACTCAACGGTTAAGATGGGATCACTTTTCCTAAGTGATGAGAGTTGTCCATGATCTTGGCATTTTTGAAAGCTTTATCTGAAGTAAGAAGATATCGTACATTGCCTCTTTGAAAACTGTAGAATTTTAACAATATTCTTCTGTTCACTTGTAAATTTGGGCTAGGCTGGCTAGACTGTATCTGATCATTAGGGGCAGAGAGAGCATGGAAAATTGAAGCCCACAGATAATCCAGGGTCTCATTTTAGCCAATAAATAATTCTTTTCCCACCAAGTCTTTGCCAGAACTGCTAACAAGGAGAGAAATAGACTGCTTGGAGCTTCCTCACCTTTTATTCTCTCCTGCTTGTCCTCTAGAGAGGTGCTAATAAGCAGTGAAGTGGCCAAAGGTAAGCAGCTCAGGGAAGGAAAGCAAAGGTCAATCATCACACACTGGATAATTGAATTATCTCTACTAAAAGTACAAATTCACTTGCTGGGCATTGTTGGAAGCTAAGTTAACACATTAGAAGCAAGGCTTTCCATCTTAAATTTCATTTTTAATCTGGAGGAAGATATTTCGGGACACTGTTGCATCTCCTAGCTGATATTTGGCTGCTGCAAAGAAGTTAAACCACTCTGAAAATAGCCCTAGGCCCTCAGGTTCCTCCTGCCCCCCCCATCAGAGAGGGCCCATCAGTGACTGAAAATGAAGAAAATAGAGAGACTGCTCTCCCAGACCCCAATCCTGGGCCACTCCACAGAGAGAATTGGGTGATCCATGTAATCTGACCATTGCCCATTGCTGGGTGAGGCCAATTCCAATGACAGAGCAATGTTATTCTCTGCCTTAGTTTAGCTACTGCGTGAAGAAGCATCATAATATAATTAATGCCAAGAGACTCAAACTCCAGAGTTCATCAGACAGAATCACCTGAAGGGTTCTACAAACTAGTTTGCCAGGCGTCCTCCCAGCCCCCAAGTTTTGGCCTAAGACCTGGGATGGGAGTCTGAGAAGTTCTGGGTTCTGGGGATCACACTCTAAGAAGCACAGGTGTAATAGAAAAGACGATGAGGTCGCAAATCAATAGTTGTGTAACTGGGTGATTTGCAGCTTGCATGATCTTTTGATACCCAAGTTTTCTCATTTTAAAATAGGAATACTAATGATAGGATTGTGAATGTTAAGTGTATCAGTACATGATGAGCTCCTAGTATATTGCCAGCTGGGTCGCATGTTTTCAGTGTAGACTATCATGACACAGTTACAGGCTCCCTATAACCAAGAATATAATGCTAATATTTTTTGAACTTTTGTGTATGCCAGAGTCTAAGCACTTGATGAAGTTAGCCATGTTCAGTGCCCTAACTCTCTCTACCTGCCTGCCTGTTCCATCCTCTATTAGTTTTTCCTTCCTTCCCTTTCCTTCCCGTCTTTCATAAGCAATATTGTAAAATTTATAAACTCTGAATCCTAAAAAAATATATATATATACATTTGCTGTCATAAAATGGAACCTTTAGGAGTACAAGTGCTTTGCAGACTATCTCCTTCCTTTTTTTATAGCAGAATGATAGTAAGCACATCACAGGAGTTTGATGAATATTGAGTATATGTGTACTGTTATCCTTACAAATCAGGTAGTATTTGTCCATCTGGGCTCCCTCCTGGTTCTCTGTTCCTGTTTCTCTTTGCAGGACACCTTTGTAGGTGTGTCCACTGCTCTTTCCTATCCCAACATTGGCCCCTGGCTCCCTCCCCAGCTCCAAGCGTAAGGATTGTTATATGTTTGCTCACCATATAGAGAAGTTGGTTGTCAGATATTGCCCAGTTGTGGTAGGTTTAAACTCTTAGCTAAATTTCAAGTGTCTCTTAATTGTAAGCAGATCAGCTGCCCGTGTCTCTGGTTACTCCTGTATCTCAGGTTTCCCATTGACAGATCCAGATAGGGTGCTGCTTTTGCACTGTTGAGTATTATGAGGCCTTGGAGCAAGGTTTAGCAGAAAGCTTTTAGAGAAAACCACATTTTGCGGGTTTTGAAGGAGGCTGTTAGGCATGTTCATGGATCTTTAGTCTTCAGAGCCAATTGTGGGGCAGGGGGCTGCAACCATGGGCCCCAGGAGGGTTTATATGCAGGGGAGTCTGTCAAGTATGTGTTATGTCAAGGGTCCATTCCTTCATTGTTTCTCTTTGCTTGTTCTATGGCTGCTCATGAAATAAACATGAACTGACACTTTACTATGTGCTGGTTGCTCTGGTAGGTGTTAGCGAGGATGAGGAGTAGAGTGCAGAGATCAATAAGACCTGGCCTTCAGGAAGTCTTTATTTCTGCTCTGTGTATTGGTAGAGGATTGAGTTGGCAACAGGAATAAAAAATTGGATGGGGAGTGGCAGAAAAGTAATGATGAGCCTGAGAGAAGTAGGCATAAAGGTAATTTTACCTTCAAAAATTTTCGAAACAATTCCTTAATGTATTTGTGGTGGATCTATATCTATATCTATATCTATATCTATATCTATATCTATATCCAGGGTTATCTGGCTCTTACATGAGACTGTGGCAGCTTCCCAAACCTCAAGTGACTAGGTGCTTTGTATTAGCAGATCTTTAATATATCACCAGATTTTAGGTAGGGGCCACTCTGGTATCCATACATAGACATCCCATGCCCCTGCCCTGTGGCTTGCTAACTTTTCATTTGGGAATAGTGGAGTTTCATGACCATACTTATCAGTACATTTTCTGTTGCTGTAACAAAATGCCTGAGGCAAAGTACTTTAAAGAGAAATAGAGTTTATTTGGCCCATGATTCTGGTGGTGGCTGGAAAATCCGAAGGATATGTCAACTGGTAAGCATTCCCACACTCTCTTCTCCCCCAGTTGTGTCACAACATGGCAGAAATATGGAAAGAGAACTGGTGACATGCAGAAGGGACCAAGGTGTGGTGTGGCCTCATGCTGAAACCACCCATAGTCATGAGACAGCATTAATCCATTCATGAAGGTGGAGCTCTTGTGACCTGGTTACCTTCTATTAGGCCCCACTTCTGAAAGGTTTCACCAGCTGAACACCACCACTCTGGGTATGAAGCTTCTAGCAGTGAACTTTTGGCTTTGGGAAACAGACTACAGCCAAACCAGAGCACTGTGTATTTCTTCTGTTGTGGGCTAAATACTATCTTCTCTACCCATTTTCCTTTCAGTTTCACCTGGAGTCTTTTCTTCAGGACCCATCTGCTTGCCATAAATCAGCTGTTAAGACTCCTTTTTACTTTTTAAAGACTTCTTACTGTTTTGCACTCTATATGTAGTCTAGTGCTAAGGACTTAGAGGTCTGCTGTGAATAGGTGTGTGCATGCATTGGTCAGAATTCAAATCACTGCTGTAAGAAGATTCTTTTGTTTTGCACAGTGTATGGCTTAAAATGAGAAAAGACTCTGACAAAGACTTGGCAACCCTGAGATTTTCTTTGGAATGACATTTGCTTTACTAAGTTTTGACCTGTTTTGTAACACTTCAGAATGGGGTTTCCCTTTCACCTGCTATTTCAACAAAGTTAAATGTGTTGCAGCTTTATCACAAAGGAAATGTATATTTCAAAATTTTCAGAGTGATAGTCTCAGGCTCAATTAAGGTTTGTTTCTCGCGCAGGATTTATTTGTGTACTCTTATCTAAGCATATATTTTTTGGAGTTTTTGTTACCTTTCTATCTGATTCCCATGGCTTGCTCCACAGATAGGCAAGGATTGTGTCTTACACATTTCTATATCTAGGTCTCTGTTGTTCTGCTTATATTTAACACATAGTATGTACTCAAGAAGTCAAGAAGAGAATGGACAGCTTGGCTCTTGAGAGGTCTTAAAGGCATTGCAGATGGCAGCTGATATGTCTCAAAGAAGATGCACGAGGAGCAGAGGGATAGAGGAGAGATCACCTGTATCTAGAATCCATAGCTGCTTCTTTCAGAAATGTTTCCAGATTCTTATTACATGTGAGGAAGTGATCTATTTGTTCAGTGGTCTGGAACATATTTATTTTGGGGGTTCTTACTATGTACATACTTCAAGCAGTGGAGGAGTGGTTAAAATGACATGATGTCTTTGTAATCTAGGTGGGGAGATAATGTATACATACAAATAATTTGAAGTACCAGTCAGATCAGGATTTACGCCTGTGAGTAGTTAAGCTAGAGAGAAGCAGAGAAATACCTCTTGTTATCCAGATGCTGTGCAGTACTACAGTAGGAAGCCTGGCACATGCATATGGCTTTATTTGATCTGCACAGATTTCAAGGAACGCATTTTTATCTCTGATGAGGATTCTGAGGTTCAGGGACTGAGTAAACTGTACAAAATTACACAGCTAGCAAATATCAGTGCCAAGACGAACTTGATTGTGTAGCAGTTCAGAGAAAAGGGGCTCACAGTGTCTTTTTGTTTTTTTTTTTTAAATTTTAACTTATTAGTTCATGTGCATAGTATATAATGTTTTCATTCCTTGCAGGAAGTTGGTACATTGTACATAACACGTCTCTATGTATTTTCATCACCTTTCCCTTCCCTCCCTCCCACCCTCCTTTTAATCCCCTTCCTTTTTCTTAGTTTTGTCTGTGTTTTCAGTGCATGATGTTTGCATTCCTTGTGTGGAGATGGTCCATGTATATAACACATCTCAGTTCCTTTCTTCGGTGTGGGGGAGAGACCATCTACGCTGTGGGGCACACGTGGGCAAATGGACAAGGCCAGGATGCAGACGTGATGCCCTGCCCTTGCATAGCTAGGATGGATGAGAAGCTGTTAGGATCAGAGTTTGTGTAACTGTCCTTTAGAACAGTGCACTAGAAACCTTATACAATACAGACGTTTCCTGCAGCCTAGAGACTTCAAAAGGCTGATTGGATTTATACGCTGGCCAGCTGCGTAGTCCACACACAGGCTTTGGTTATATAGTCTCTGTTGGGTTAAAAGCTGTCTGTTAGGGACTTCTCTCTTCTAGTGGCAGTGTACCTGGGAGCTTCCTCTTTTTGTGGCATTTGCGTTCCCTTTGAATATTTTCCATTGCCTTGTTCTTTATCTCTGTCACCGAGGGTCACTCGTGAAGTCACTTGAGAGGAAGAATAATCCCAAAGAAACACTCGGTGAATAAGAAGTAGGAACAAAGAAAATGCAGCCTCAAGTATACGTGGCGCTGATGTTGCAGTTGGGAAGTGTGATTAAAAGTGTGAGAGGAATGAATCTGTGATTTCCATCCTATAGTATGGTAGCACATGTTCCATGGAGACTGTGTCATATATTTGCAGCACAGGGACTTGGTGGTGTCCGGGTGTATGCAGGGTGCTGCTGCCATGTACTCCTCTGTTGGAGGTGACCTCAGGAGGTGACCCTGGCGGGAGGAAAGGCCTTTTTTTACTGTTATGAGACTTAAGAAAGTGGGGTGTGGGTGAGGTTCCAGTTCCTGTCTACTCCTTCATGATGGATGTAGCATCAAAGAGCAAATTAAGGATGGATTCTGCAGTAGCTACCACTGATATGTGTCCCCCGGAGAATAGTCTGTACCTTAAGGGATTAGATTCATTTATATGAGGCAGGGCTGGCCTAGGGGCTATATAAAAATCTGCCTAAGGTAAGCTTTATGACACTTGCTTTACTGTTGAATTCATCATTAAAGGAAAGCTTTTGAACATTCTTATTGTTTATTACATGTTTAAACCACTTAGAGTTTTTTTTTTTAAATTGGGCCATTTTGCATAGTGACCAACTCTCTGTCCCTAACGTCTTCAAGTGTTTAGCTATATGCCCACATAGTGATTCCATAGGCGTCAGTGTTTATTTATAATTTAATATTCTGCTTTTAACATTATTACATAATGTTATATAATGTTGTATGTCGGGCTGCAGTTTACAAACCACTTTGCTATAGGTTGTCTCTTGTTTTTGATGGCTCTGTGGCATACTCAACTGAAGCAACAGGTTAAGGCTCTGTTTCTTTTGGGTTCTGCTCAAGTGTGAGAAACCACGATAGGCACTGTGAACTAGATTTGGCCTTATCTCTGTTTCCTGCTCAGGCAGGTAAAAGCTCCTAAAGAGCGGAACAGCTGCCAGCTGGCCAGGTATGCCAGCTCACAGCCTTTAAGGGGCAGCTGTTGGTTGAACTTTGCCCATGTTTTCCGGGTTTTATCTCATCTCCAGGGACTATTCCATGAGTGGGAGCACTGACCTGTTCAAAGGCTTTGCAACCTGTCCCTGAAGAATCTTTCTGAAGGTCCTTAGAGCTGTTAGGCAGCCATCTTGGAACAGGTGAGGAGTTGGGTTGCCCATGTGGTAGTGGTTGTACGTTCATGTCTGATATATTAACTCTTCCGGGATCCAAGTGGGTTGCTCCCTGGATCATTGATACTCTTAGTAATGGGAAAGGAAATGTGATAGGAGTGGCCATTTTCCCAGTTCTTTTTGATGTGATTTCTGTCAATTTGATTATTGCCTCATTAATCTTCAGGCAAACTCAAAGTGACTGACTCAAACTAGGGGAAAGGGAATTGCCTTTGAACTTTTGGTTCAATACAGTCTTGAACTTTTTTAGATACCATTTTGACAACCAGGAAACTGTGGCCTGATTACTATTTCATTGATTTTTCTCTCTACATACTAGTGTCTTTAAAAATTTTTTTTATTTTAACTTTACATGCCTGAACTAGAAGGCTGTCTCTTTTGCAGTGAAAGAATAACCATTTTCCTTATGCTGGCTATGTGAGTTAAAGCAGGAAGATAGGCTGTAATGGGTTCTGTCCCAAAGATGTTTGCTGATTCACAAAGGTATTTAATTACTCTTTACCACATGTTCTAGATCTGCAAAATAGAAAGAGGAGATCATGATACGCTACTGGGGATTTTTCAGTGCAAGCCACAGGACTTGCTGCTGACTCTAAGAGGTACATTTTACTCTGGAAAGAGGCCAGCAATGATGATAGAAAACAAAGTGCATTTGATTTTGGTCTTGCTTTTGACAATTCTTCCCTTACAACCTGCCCTTAAAAACATGTGCCATCATTTAAGAGAATAGCACCAGGACTCCGTGCGTGCCTTTGTAGGACTTTGGACTTATGGTGGGAAAACGTTATCCCTTTCTTATTTCTTTATATTTTGGCATTTTACAGGTGTCTAGAAAGAAAAGTGGCCCGAAAGCAGCATAACCTGCTTGACAAGTCTTGAATAAACAGAGGAAGTCCAATAAGGCTCTGGCCTGGGATTGCCAAGCCCAAAGGAGCCAATTGTAGTGTGTACAAAGGTGCAAGTCACCAAGGCCCCAGAGCGCACTATTCATTGCAGCCAGCGGAGAGCCAGGTTTAATGATTAGACTCTTTGGTGGGGAGGCCCAGTTGTAGGGGGTCGCCTGACACTTGTCCCTACCGGGCTCACCTGTGATATTCTCTTCTTAGCTCTTTAGACTTCCTCCTTGGATATAGGTGATGTTATTGGCAGCTCTCTCCACTGCAGAATGGTAGTATTTGTCAGCCGGATTTGATTTCTTCCTTTTGCCTTGGAGGAAACAGCACGTCAGTTGTTTGGGGTAGAAGTAAAAGGAGAAAAGCCTTTTCCATGCCCCTATGGCCCTTCAGTGAGCTGCTGGATACCTTTCCCCAGTAAATTATGTTACAGTGTTGCCATCATGCCCCAGGACACCAGAGCTGGCAGGAGAGTGCCCTTTCCAGATAGTGCATACTGGGCAGCTTTGTGCCATGCTCTTGTGGATCTGTCTTCTTGGCTTCACCTCCCCTCTACCACATCCTACACTTTGTCTACCACATCCTCTGGTATCTTCGGTGACCCAGAAAAGTTGAAAGTGAAGCTGCCCTTTGTGGCACTGCTGAATGAGAAATGATATTCAATGTCGCCTTCTCTGTTAGGGGCAGTTCTCATTTTCCATTTCAGGAACAGTCATGATTAATTCCCAAAGGCAGTTTTTGATCATTAGGATGTGGGAATAAATAAAATAAATATATTCTTAATATTGTACCAGGAATGATTGAAATATTTGATTTTTAATGTTTAAAGTTTTACTGGGAATCAAACTCAGGGCCTTTATTTTTTATTTATTTTTTTGAGATAGTGTCTCACTATGTAGTGCAAGCTTGCCTTGAACTCACTATGCAACCCAGGCTGGTCTCAAACTTACGATGACCATCCTGCCTCAGCCTCCTGAGTGCTGGGCTCACAGGCATGTGCCACCACACCTAGCTAAATCTTTCTTTTTTTCTTTTTTCTTTTTTTTTTTTTTGGTACCAGGGATCGAACTCATGACCTTTCACTTGCCAGGCAGGCGCTTAAGCCACTGAGCTAAATCCCCGGCCCCTAATGTTTAAAGTTTTAAAAAATGTATTACAGTTACAGACATATTACCATTAATCTCCTTCAATACTCCTGCTTGATTTGAACATACTTGGCATCATTCTGGCCCCTTTCTAAGCAGTTCTAGAAATTCTCTTTTATGTATTTACAAGGTGCGATCAAAAATATGGGAATGTTGCTGTTGCATTCTAGCTGACACAAAAGCAGGCTTATAAAAACATTACAGTTGTCGTCATCTGGTGCTGCATGACTTCTGGCTTTTCTGCAAAGTCAAATGACCAGGAAAAGTAACATTTTACATTGATTCAGAACATTGAGGTAGCATGATAGCACAACTGTAGACAGTCACAAAAGAGGACCTCCAGAACTGTTTCAGAAAGTGGTAAGAACAAAGGGATATGTGTGTTCCAAGTGAAAGTTATTCCACAGAGAGTAAAAGCAATGTGTTTACTATAATAAAATTATTTTGAAAACATAAACATTCACTGTATTTTTCAATCAGACTTTGTATGATCATCACTTCGCATAGTGTTTAGTAGAAACAGAATTGTTTTGATTGAAAATATAACTGGATGGTCGAGTACCCAGGTGTTCCTTACGTGTATGTATTTATCTTTTCTAATTGGGTGGTTTTCAACTTACCCAAAATTATATGTAGCAAGAATTTAGGATGTTTATGGAGAAAATCGTATGTGGTTTGTTTCTCTGTAATATTTCCACATAAAAGTAAGAGCCTGTTAAAGTATTAGAAGTCTTTGGACGTTTTGAAATTTCCCACTGTTATTAAGAGAAGAGAAAGGAGAAAGGAAAAAAAAAAGTTTTCTTTTTGCTTTCTTGGCCTATAAGGAAAAGGGAATTTCATGAAAACATGAGACAGAACAGGAAGTGTTCAGAGGCTTAGTCATTCTTGTGAGGTATGAAAAAGCCCCACTGCATTCTCATATTGTTTCTTTTATGGACTTAGCACTTCCTACTTTGAGAATACCTTTCTCCCCAAGGGTTCAAAGCCCTTTATGGTCATTAATCTTGCATCCTGCTTCTTTTCTCAAAAAATGGAGATGTTAAACTACCATTTATTGGTGTTATACCAGCTAAAACTTTGAGTTAAATGCATTGTATCTGTTTGGGTTCATTAGCTCATTTGAGCCCTGTAAGAGGCAGTGGGGTAATTGAGTGTCTCACATTCCCTGAGACTTTCATGGTTTTATCACTAACAATTCCACGTCCCAGGACCCCTATCCTAGTCCCAGGCAAACCAAGAGGGTTGGTCGCTGACAAAGAGACCAGGTAACTTTACATAAAAAGGAAGAAGTCCACCCCGAAGTCCTTACCTTAACCTGGCAGCTGCCAGAGAATTGACCTGGACAGCAGTAGGAAAATGGCTCAGGGCAAATCTTTCATGCACTTGGTAGAGGAAGATTCAGAGCATACAGTTACAGAATGAGGGAAATTTGAGATAAGTATAGAAATCATAAAGTAAAATTTTCTTATTTTTATTTTTTGTCTACCCTTTCTCTCCTTAATACAGTATATAGTGAAAAATGAAAACTAGAACTGATTTCTGAAACAAGAAGTGTGATCTCAGATAACTTCTGTTAGTCTTGGATTTTTCATCTGAAAAATGAGGATGCAGGTCTTACTTTCTCAGAGCCTTTCCTGCCCAACTCACCATGGGGAAGGAAGCAGGAAATTGACAGCAGGAAAGGTCAAAAGAAAACAGACTCTATTATGCTTTAGAACTAGAATGTCCCACAAAACTCTCAGCGGTATGGCTTTTGCCAAGTGGCAAATCATAGGACATACTCACTGGTGGATCAGTCCACTGATATGATCACAGCAGAATGCACTATTAGGAGACAGGGCCTGATGGGAAAAAGTGGAGTGCTAGGGAAACGACCTGTATTATCCTCCCTGGCTCCTCTCTTCTCTCACTGCTTCCTGGCCACCATTGGTTTGAACAACTTTCTTCTGCCATACCCCTCTGTCATGCTGTTTCTGCCCTTGGAGCCAGCTGACAGTGCACTGAGGCCTCTAAAAACTGTAAACCCAAAAAAACCTCCCCTCCTTTAAGTTGTGAGTGTCAGGTGTCCTAGCCATGAGGCAAGTGATTAAGACAGATTCTGTGTCCTTTGATAAGCTTTGTGTAGGAGGAGGACAGTTTCTTTCAAGTATAAACTTTTTCACGGAAGAGGGGCATAAGCATCCGTCATATTCCACCCCACCTATTTTTCTGTCCTGTGCTGTGATGTGTATGTGCTGCTTTGTTGGTCCTGGAAGTGTCGGGTGCTCCAGCCTGGCTATGCATACAAGACACAGACGCACCTCTGCCTTTAGAGCATCTAGGGCAACACTGCTGTTAGTCACCTGTCACTGGGCCTCGATATGTGACCCTAGAGGCCAGACTATGCTTTCTCCTACTTAAATTGCCCAATTCCACCTTTGAAATGCTAGGCCTTTCAAAACTATCTTATAATTTTTTTTTTAACCTTTTCCCCAAGTTTGTGGTACTGCTTTCATCTGACCAAAGATCTTTACTTCTCATTATAGAGAGAAATTACAGAAAGATCCTGGCTTGGGGATCTGACATAGTTTGCCTCAAATTCTAGTGCCACTTGTGTGACATTGGAAAGCAAGTTCTTAAACCTCACTGAGACTTGGTTTCTCCTTTTGTTAACAGAAAGGTGTAGTATCTGCTACCATAAATGGTACATGATGTATTTATCTCTTTTGTTTCCTCTTAACTCTTCCTTTTGCTTCTTGACATAACAATTGTTTCCATTTTTTCTCCCCTTTCCAGCTTCAGTGATTGCAGAAAAGTGTAAGTTATTGTAGAGGAGAGTAAGTGCACAGTGAGTGGATGCTTATGAATAATTGCACCAGCCCTCCCTCTAACAACTCATACAAGGCTGTGCCGCCCCTCTGATTATGGAATCAACTGGCAAAGAGATAGTTTTAGCCAAGATCTAGTAACCTCAATGAAGGAAATGAGATATGTTTATCATTAGAGGATGCAAGTATCTTCCCTGACACATGCACAGGCACACGCACACACTTACATTCACAGCCTATGCTCAACAGCATTGAAGAGTTGATCTGTAAGTACAGGTGAAGCCTTGACACTGACAGATGGCCGGCTATATGTATTGTTGTAGCAGACAGCAGGAAAACTTGCGCTTAGCAAACTACTTGATGTTTTTACCTGTGGCCTCCAACATGTTAATTAAAGAAAGGAAATGCATCTTTTCCCTTTGGCCAGAGCATGGATATTGGCATTACAGGAATTGTCTTGCAGTGTTCCTCCTTAAGTGTGTACCCAATCCAAACAGATGGAGTGTCTGATCACGCCAGGACCTGCAGACCTGGCAACAGCCACTTCTCATACTGCATCGTCTTTATAGGAACCAGGTCTTTTGATTTCCATTTTCTTGTTTTCATTGTGTTTTTTTTCCCTTACTTCAAAACAGGTGATTTTCAGAGGGACTTGAAAGTATCTTAAGCTCAGTAATAGATAATAATTGTATGCAACCATTGTGTATTTTATCACATAGTCTGCTATGCATTTGTGTCATGCCCTAAGGCTAGTATAAGGGGAGCCACTGAGACATCTCAGGAATGACCACATCAAAGTCATGTAGTATGGAGCTAGGATTCAAAATACACCTGGGTGCTTCTAAGCATGAAGTGAAATTTGAAAGGTTCCATTCTTTATCTTCTACTTAAGAATGAGTAGAATGTCTTGATAATTTATGGCATATGGCATGTGCCCCAAAGGTGAGAAATTTGCCTCTTTTAGTGATGCTAGTTTCTGCTTCTAAACCTGCTTCTTGTTTCCAAGTCTACAAGTATCAGGGTTTATCTGGGGCTTATCCCAGCCTTTCGTGTGTGTAGGTCACCTGTCAATAAAAGTATCTTTTTTAAAAATTTTATTTAAAGAGAAAAAAAGCAATACAA
>PVJX010016096.1:0-41100 GCA_004027295.1 Dolichotis patagonum
AAATTTTTTTCTTTTTTATCAAAAATGAGATATTATAATACCCATTGATCATTTTCTGTTATTCGGTTCAGAAAGCCCTGGAATTCTTTCACTATATGCATGGCTTTATACTATTGTGTTATGTTTGATATTATTGTAATTGAAACTATGCTCAACTATAGCAGAGTAAAAGATATGGTGTTAGATACTGTTGATGTCCGGTTGACTTAATGTAAAGTACTGTGTTGCCTATGTTGTCCTGTTCTGATCTGCTCTGTACTGCCCCCTTTTGTTTTATTCTCTTTTAAATAAAAAAAAAAAAAGAGCATGACACAAAGATTATTTTTTAAAGAGGGAGCCAGGGGGATCTTGCCTCAAGTGGACAAAGACCCTGATCTGGCTCACATTGCCATTACTGATTTATACTTGGGAGCGAGTAATTAGGGTAATAGAAGATTTATCTCCCACCTGTTACTATAGTATATGTCCAGGGAAACAACTGGATCTCAGTTGTGTTCTCTTCCCTGGAACTTGCGATGTGCTAGCATGCCAGTATGTTGCCTAAAGAGCACAGCTTGCTGTTTTACTCCTTTGTACTCACAGAGAGGGTCAATTAGGCCTCAATCCTCATTGTCCAGACTCCTACAAGACACTGCAACTCAACAACAATGAAAAAAATGAGAAAATTCACCTTTCAGAGTAAAGGCAACTCTGTGGTGTGCCTTCCTCAGCTTGTTTGTCAGCATTGAAAGTTTTTTTAATTCATTTTGTTGCTGTACTTTTGATACATTAAGATCGTATTCATCATAGGGAAGTAGTATCTGTACATAGTATATATCTGGATTCTTTTTTCCCAATATTTCCTCCCCTCCCATTAACACTTTTTCCTCTTCGTATTAACAAAAATAAATGCCTAGAAGATTACTGAAACTCACTTCTACATGAGTCTGTGAGGGTGTTTTCAGAGATGATTGGTATGTAGACAGGGAGGAAGACTCATGCTGATTTCAGATGGGACCATTTATAGGCTAGAAACTTGGATAGAATAAAAGAGAAAGAAAAAGTTGTGCATTTGAAAAATTCCAGTTGGCTTGCATTGAATATTGCTGACATCACCTGTGGACACGAGACTCCAGTTTCTTTAGCTTTCCAAAGAAAACTCATACCAGCATCTCTCCAGGAAGCTTCTAGGCTTTCAATCTCAGACTAGTGCTGCATCCTTCATCCCACTTGTTCTGTGTTTAAAGGTTCTGGTGAGCAGCTACAGGATTCTCTGGCTTTCCATTGTATACACAGCCACTGTGCAATCTCCTGCCTCTGATCTTGTAAGCTTTTCTAGTAAATTCCATACATATATTTCTGTATAGTGTGTTCCTCTAGTGAATTCTAACTAATACATTTCTTTATTCAATCTATTACTTCAAATACTATCTTCCATGCCTCTGCCACCAGAGGGCTTCTTTCTGTAGGCAGCCAGTGTGGGCAGACAGAGCCAGCAGATCTGCCTCCACCTGCTGGTCTCCACCACTGGAAGGCCTCTTCATGTGGGCAACCAGTGCAGGCAGAGAGAGCCAGACAGATCTTCCTCCACCTGCTGGGTACTGCCACAGGAAGACTCCTTCCTGTGGGGAGCCAAAAGCAGCAGGGACACGCAACTAGGTAAGCCCCATGCACGTGTAGGCCACCATTGGAAGCCCTTGGTTCTTTGGGCAGCCATTACCCACCAGGAGAATCAGACAAACACACCCCTTGTGTGCCTGTAACCATCGTGTGAGTCCCAGTGTAGACACACAGGCTGAGAAAAGCAGCCCCACCTCCACGCACCCCTGATCATCAGGGAAGCCCCAGTGTAGCTGCACAGGTCTAGAGAAACCTACCCCATCCCCTGCTACCTCCCTGTAAACCTGGGGTCAGAGGAATCCAGGTGCCTGTCCCATTCCCCTACACCACGGAGGCGCAGCCAATGTGAGAGATGCCTGGCGCTCCACAACCAGATTGTTGGGAGGAACCCAGGAGAATGTCAAGATGAAGGAGAAAAAGGCAATCTCAGACCTCCAGCTGTTGTAGTCAGGGGTTGTGAGGAGAACAATTAGAATGAGGACACAGAATTTATAGTATTATTTATGAAGGTCACCAAGAGTTTAACACAGAAAGTGCAGGAAATCTATCCACAATGCTAAAGACCTGAAATATTCAACCAAGGGCCTGGATCCCATAGCATTGTCCTGCATGAGGTCAGATGAAAACCTAGAACCCATGACAATGCCTCCCATAAGTCCAACTGGAGGTCTGGAGCTCACAAGAAGGAATCACGCCAGTGTCTTTTATGGATCCATGCTGGGAAGGTCCAAAGGTCAGTGGTAGAAGGTAGAACGTCTATGCCAGTGGGGTGAAGGAGCTGTGCTGGTAGGTTGAGGGTTCTACACTGGAACTAAGAAGTCATACTCAAAATAAGAACCAGGGCTGACCTGAAAAGTACCACAGCCATCCTCAGCAACACAGGGGTCCTGAGCTCCTCTGACAATAAGCACAGTCGAGTACATGCCAGGAAGCCAGCGTAATGAGTTTCTCCAGGAGATTAAACATCATGTCTTCTCTAGAGCCAGGAAGCAATGTTCTATGTAAGGACCAGAGCTTCCCCAAAGTGAACCACAGCCACTCACACCAACAAGGTCCCAAGCTCCTCCAATGACAATGGTTGAACTCACACTGAGAAAGCTAGTCATGACGAGCTCCTCCAGGAGAACCAACAGCTCAAACAGCAACACTTAGAGAAACCCACAATGCCTAGATTCTCCTTCTCCACGTATCTATTTATGCTGGCAACTTTCCTCAGGTGGAACATCTATGCTCAGCACTGTGCTGATTTAATTCTGCTGGCATGAAATTGACCACAAATTTTTAACTTATAACATCCAGCACACACAGAACAAGTTTGGGAGACACAGTCGTGAAAGAAAATGGAAGTCACACACCTGAAATCTCTGAAAGGATAGCAACTGAAATAAAGATACAACTTCATGAGATTGTAAAAGCAATCAAATCAGAAATAGTGTCTCAGGTAAAAGAAGAAATCACAAACATAATGAAAGAATTGCTTAGCATATCTAAAGAAGACATAGATAAAAAAAGAGTAGCATAGGAAAATGATGGATGAATGAGTATAGAAAGGAATTGCAATGCAAGAAATAGATTCAAAGAGAGATCCTGGAAATTAAAAAGTCAGTCAAAAGCTGAGAAAACTACTTGAAAGAAACTGAAGATAGACTTTCAAATCTTGAAGATAGGATTGCTGCTAGCAATCATGAAAGGAAAGATTCTTTAAAAATAACAAGGATTCAGGAAATAACAATTCAATGGCTGCAAGATAACACAAAGAAGCATAATTTAATAGTGATAGGAAGAAGCAGGGAAATACAAATGAAATTAAAAGGCTATTTACAAAGTAATAGCAGAAAAACTCCTACATATGGGAAATGGATCTGGCATACAAGTATGTGAGGCATGTAGGACTCCAACTAGCCATAACCAAAGTAAACCTATGCCCAGACATATAATGATCAAGATCCCAGAAATTCAGCACAAGAACAGAATATTAAAATCTGTTAGAGAAAAGAAGCAGATCACCTGTAAAGGAAAACTGATCAGAATCACAGGAACTGATCAGAAACTGATAAACACAAACCATCAAATCAAGAAGAGTTTGGAATGAAATGTTTCAAACCCTGAAAGAAAACAACTTCCAACACAGAATGATCTAGCCTGAAAAATTATCTTTCACAGTTGATGGGAAAATAGGATACTTCCATGGTAAAGAACAACTGAAGAAACTCATGACTGCCAAACCAGCCCTACAGAGAGTGCTAAAGGATATTCTAGGAGAGATAAAGATGACCATGGTTCCAGGAGCAGCAGCAGAGGAGGATCACCAAACAAGACAGGCAATGGGATGAAGGGGAAAAGTGGAGAAGTGGAGGGCCAACAATAGGAGGATAACATGGTGGTGACAAACCAATGCATGCTGGTTGTAACTGTAGATGGCCTCAATTCAGCAATAAAAAGGAACACAAGGAGAGTAGATCAAGAAACAAGATCCATCAATATAGTGTATACAAGAAACACATTTAACTGGAAAGGAAATTCATAGCCTGAAAATCAAAGGAGAGAAACAATTGTTCCATGTGCCAGGAGACCAGTAAAAAAGCAAGAGTAACTTGCCAATCAAGTGTATAATGAATAAGAAAGATATGGTATTTCCATGCAGTGGAAAGCTACCCAGCTATGGAGTAGAATAATCTTGAGGATCTTGTAGGTAAATGGATGCAACTGGAGGTCATGTTCATGGGCAAAACAATTTGAACTCATACTTGTGAACCCTAGCATAAGAAACAGGAGTTAATGGAATCCAAAAGCAAAATAGTTACTGTAAAGGTAATAGGGGAGGAAACACCAAGGAGGAGAATGTGGTAACTATTATTAATTTCTTATTGTCTAGTGGTGAACTTTTTATTGTTTTCACATTTTGTTAGATTTGGCTTTGTGTTTTGTTTTGTTAGATTTTACTTTGTCTAATGGTATGGGCCGCTATTTTGAACACAATGGAATATAATATGGTAATCATGGTTATTGCCTATTATATTGTTTTGAAGTCTTACAGTGTTTTCATTTGTTTGTTTAGTTGGTTTTATTCTGTTTTGTTTTGTTTGATTTTATTATGCGAGATGGTACAAACAGCCATTCTGAAGAAAATAAGACATTATGATAGCCATTGCCAATTTCCTATCATCTTGTTTTGAAGTCCTATCATGCTTTTGTTCTTTTGTTTTGATTGGTTCTATTCTGTTGTGTTTTATTTGATTTTATGTGTGATGGTATGGATAACATTTTTTGAGGAAAATGAGATATTATAGTAGCCACTGTTAGTTTCCTGTTATCTGGTTTTGAAGTCCTGTAACACTCTCATTCTTTCAATTAGTCTTACACTATTTTGTTATGTTTGATATTGTTGTGTGTGAAGGTATGGACAACTATTTCAAAGAAAACAAGAGACATTATGGTAGCCACTGTTGATATCCTGTTGTCTTGCTATGAAGTCCTGCATTGCTTGCATTGTGCTGTTCTGATTTGCTTTGTTCTGTTTTGTTTTGTTTTATTCTCTTTAAATAACTTTAAATATTGTCTTCCAGAAACATCATTGCAGACAAATGAATAATAATAAATGTTTTAGCAGCTATCTGAGTATCTTTTAGCCCAAATTTACCTATAATAATTATAGTTTACATTAATTAGAAGGAAGAACAAGAAATGATTTTAAAAAGAGAAGTTTCAGGCAATTCTTTGTAACAAAGTAGGAAAACTTGAGTCATATACTTGGTGATATACAGGATAGCAATGGAATTAGTTTGGCTACACAACCCTAATTTGCCAAAATCATATTTTAACATTCAACTTCAATGGAAATGAACATTTTTTTCTAGGCTAATGAGGCAAAATATCATTCTATTACCAATGGTACCCAATAAAATCAAGGCCAAAGGTAATGACATAATGACAAAGGTATGATTTTAGGTTTTCTTTGGAAATGACAAGATGACATCAAGTTTCTAAAACTAATGCAGTTGTTTGTGATTTCATTGTAATGATTAAAGTCAGTGACTGCAATAATTCATTCAAAATGTATGAAATAATTATCTAAACCTAGTTGGCAGTATTGTAGAATGAGTTAAAACTGTTAATTAGAATACCTAGAAGACAACATGAACTTTGTTACTAACTATAAACTTCAGCAAGTTTTTTCAACCTCCGTTTCTGTATCATTAAAAATGAGTGGACTAGAATGTTTAGATCCATTCTACTTCTGAAATTCTTTTAAGACAGCATCACCATGGAATCAAGGTATGAAATAGAAAAGTGGAAAGAGCAACTTAAAATGGCTCTCTAAAGTTATCTGTGTACTTCATTTTTCTTTTTGCAGTTTTCTGAAACATCAAGAATACAGAGGCATCATGAAACTAGGCAGAAACAATAACTCAGGGGAAGCATTTACAATGGTCTTTTAAGTTTTTGGAGTTTCAAGGTTGTACCTATTGGGCATACTGAGTACAAAGCTACTATTGCAGCTGCAATAGAAGAAGATGGATAGGCACCAGTCTCCCTGCCCGTTCCACTCACAGCAGACTATTTAGGGCCACAGGTCTGTGGTAATAAGCAGCTATCTCTATCTAAAACCAAGTAAACTGCGATTCATCAACTCTAGATCTACCCTTTCAGCTCTGATTCATGACACTGGAGGTTGGGACTCTTAAGAACAACTTTTCTTTACTATTGGGTTTTATACACAGCTCCAGAAATAGCACTAGACAGACTAGAAGGCCAGAACAGGATTTGAGGGACTTGCGCTTTTCTATTTCCTTGTCCTTCCTATTGGAAATACTCTGCATTTCAGCAGCTGCTGTAGAAGCAGCACTGGCAGCTCCAAACCCAGTAAGAAGCATTGACTGACCCAGTCTACTCCAAGTCTAGTAATCTCTCCATTGTATAAAACTGTCTGGGTAATATTATGTATATTCATGCTGATAGCTTTAAAGTGGCAACTCCTTTCATTCTTTTTTACAAAAAGAGCATTCATCAACAATTAATATGAGTCATCTGGAGAGAATTATACTTTTGGCTTAATTACTTTATAATTGATACTATTTTAACTTGGTAAAGGCAGAAAGGTAACAATTGAATTCAAATTACCACAAGGAATAATAAGGAAAAATGTTACTCTAGTACTTCAGGAAATCATTATTAAGCAAAATAAAATAATGAAAGCAAACCAAGTTTTACCATTTCCTTTTAGAGAATAGCCTTAGATTGTGAGGAATATATGTTATTAGCATCTGAAAGAAAAACCAAGGTTTTGCTCTAAGCAGCCAATTCTAAGTTAATGTGCGAAGGATAGTGTCGTTTTGCAATTCATTCAATAATGCAATAGGTTATTGAGTAAAAAGCACCATTTAGACTTTACATATTGAGCAATTGTTCATCTGCAAAATGTCAGAATGCCAAAAAAGCAAAAGAGCAAGTTACAAAGGATTTCTAGTTTCTTAGATAAGACCTTAAAGCAATATAATATTGTTCCAATTAATAGTTATATATTAATAGTAATGGCAATGTCATACTGTTCCAAATTCAACAGCAAAAGCTAAATCTAGAAGCCACATCAGTTTATATTTTCAAGAATTCAACATGACTGCTATGGTCGATTCAGTCAAAGTAGTGATACAATATTATATTTCAAGCCACTGTGATAAAAACAGTATCAGAAGGAAAAATTCTTATTAAGTCATGTCGATAGGTAAGTAAAAGAAAGTAGGAGCCAGCATCTGTGATACCTACAGGTAATTCAAAGTGGGAATTCACACAGTATACTTTGATGCAGTGACGCAAATCCAGTGCATGAGATTTCCAGTCCTAAATTAATCCATGTCCCAAAGTAGCCCTATTACTGGGATTTCAGAGTGCTGTGTGCTCCATCTACAGAGTCTTTCCAGGTTCTTACTGTCCTGAACAAAGAATTGGACAAGACAGACACAAAAGATAGCAAAGTTTTACATTTTCTGAAGATAAGAAGTAATGATTTTCAGAGTGAGAGTGAGCCATGCTGAGAGAGAGACCACAGTGGCCATGAGGTTAATGGCCAATCTTTTGTACACCCCTTTTCCACCTGTTCTCCAGGGTGATGTCAGATCTAGGCTATTCTATTAAAAACCTGCTTGACTTTGCACCAGAAAAAAATGGAAGTGACCACTTGGTGTCTTGGACCTCCGTGACTGACAGGTCACATCCATTTGTCCAACTGACTGGCTACGCCCTAATTATCTGCCTCAGCCCCAGATCCTCGCCTTTGAATCTCTCCTAGTCCATGTTCAAGCTTCCATTTCTATATTCCATTTCTTTTCCTGTCACTATCCCTTTGCAGTATGCTGGTACTCAGTCAAGAATGGGAGGGTCTCTACCAACAGTCAGCTCAGAAAAGACACCATGAGGCACACACCTCATTCTCCCTTATACATACCTACCTGATGTTTAAACTTGTGCTAAGTGGCAAGTGAGAAGCAGTTCTGCTTTTTCAAATAAGCTTGGAGGGAAATGCTGCTGGGGAAGCTCAGGAAATCTTCCGTAAGATTCTGGCAAATCTCATGGACATGACCATAGTTGTTGTAAGTGGTAGGTTTGCATTCATAAGATCAAGATGACAGAGTACAGATATGATTGAGGAGCAGGACTGAAGTGCTGCCCTGGGTCTCCTGTGGAAGAGAATTGCATAGGACATTAAAGAAAAGTCATAGTTTACCAGTTGCTATTTCTGTGCCTTTGTCCATTTTCTAGAACTTGGCCTAAGGGGAGTTTTGCTAATATACTGTTCCAAGAGCTCCCTTCAAATCCTAGAAAAGATTTGCTATGGCTCAGAAAATACCTAGTAACTAATGTGGCTCACTGAGAGGCCCTAGCATCTACCTTGGAATGTAGGTCCCTTTGACTTTGCCTTTTTTCTGCCTCTCACAGAATTAGGAGACACTTTTGACAAAGTTCCTTTGTCTACCTGATTTGATTTACCAAAAGAGGAATACTATTGCCTTCAGTCTTCTTGCCAAAATTTCTTTAACCAAAGAAGTCTAAATTTATATCACAAGAAGAAAGACTAAAATCTGTCAACATAACTAGACAGACTTTTGTCACATACAATTGTCCGTTATTTTGGTTCTATTCAGTATTCTAAAGATAATGATTTAATACAATTATCTGCCTATTGCCTTTGTTCCTCACTTCCTTCTGCCTCATAGACTTTAAACTTCAACTATCTAAACTTTTCTTTGAATATCGTACTGTGCATCACTCTAGTGTTTTGCATATTAATGAATTTGAATGTCTCTTCTCCTATTTAATCTATCTATTGTCCGTTTATTGCTATAAATCTTCAGGGTGTGAAGGTAAGGCTTTCTCTTTGGCTTTAAGGCTTCAAAACCTTAAACTTGTGGTGTGCAGGGCAAGCAGTTCTCTATATGTACACTTTCCCTAAAAGTGCAACATTTTGAAAACTAAAGCAGTATGTTAGTTTTATTAGAGATGATAGAACAAGGTATTAGAAAAAAGACTGGGAGATTCACAGAGAAATCAGTGAATAAGTGCTAACAATGTTAATTTACTCCCATCTCATCAAACAGTAGGACAGGCTTTGCCTAACTCTATCCCCAGTCTTTTTTGATGTGAAAATGAGGATTTCCTTCAGGGTACACCTAGCTCTCCAAGACCATGAGAATAAGCTCACGATGCCAATTTCAGGGGGGTAGGGTAGACATCAGATAAAATGAATAGGAAGAGAGTGGGGAGCATTTTCTGGATTGCTTAGTTTACAAATAGGACATTTATGTATCACCCAACCAGCCACAACTCCAGATTAGTCATTCTCACATTAAAGATGAAGAATTTATTGCCACAAGACTCAGGAATTTCTTATTTACCTCCTCAACTGGATCTCTGGGTTCATATTTTCTTCCCAAATGTAGATTTGTACCTGGTGAGTAACTTTAATATGGATATGAGCTATGTCTTGTTGTCAGGTTCAGGGTGTAGAGGTTCTGTGCCTATGTTCCATCAACTTGGGTAAAGAAAAAGAATTTGAAAAGAATGGTCTTGAAATTTAGATAAGATAGAATAGCAACAACAGTAGTAAAAACAACTACTCTCAACACTCCTTAAATGCTCATTCTTTTCCTGGTATATATCTAGACATTTTATGTGCATTTGTTATAACATTTAGTACTAAAACCCTGAAGGAAGATTTTTTTTTTCAATTGCCATTTTGTAGTTAAGCAAACTGGCACAACCTCTTCAAAGTCATACAAACAGCAACTCAGAGTACTAGGGCTGGAACTCACTAATCTCTAGCCAATGCTTCAACCTGAATTTATACTGCAGTCCTTACCACTTTTCCTGGGTGAGAATCAAGGCAAAATAGGGGAGAAATGTACCTAGCAGGAAAGTTAAGATCATAAATTGGAGCAACTGAAAGAGATTTTAACAGTTAAACTAGTAGTAAGTTTGATGACAAGAGACTGAGAAAAGGGAAAAAGGAACTGAATATCCAGTACATGTGGAGGGAAGAATACACAAACTTACCAAAGCTTAGTTTTGTGGGAAGAATCAAGTCTGGTGTAGGCAAAGCCCTCCTTGTACTCCTACAGAGGACTCTTAGAAGCTGCCACATAAATAAGACACTATGCAGCAATACCCATAATTACTCAAAATTACTAACAAAATATTGCTTCTAGAAAGACTCAAATCATAAAGCAGTATTTCTAAGTCCTTCACAAACTGATTTGCAAATAATTTTCCTGAGCTATCTTCATTAGAGGGAAATCTAAATTGTACTCATTTGTGTTCTGTAAATGTGCAGGTTGTTAAAATTTCCATTACTATTCAAGTTCTTTGACTCTTAAAGATAAATTAAACAATATTAGCTTTGTTTTTGTAGCAGGCATTTTGCTTTTGTCATTAATGTTAGAAACTTCCTATTTAGAGAAAATCATGTGATTTATATATCATGTAATCAAGGGACAAAGTCATTGATGCTTTTGTTTTCAATTTTGAAATCTTATGGAAGCCTAATACACACGCGCATGCACACACATACTTTATTTATTATTATAGCTCTGGGATTTCTTATTTTCTTTCTACTCACTTTTGATATAAATAGTCACATTTCTTACTTCAATCATCCTTTCAAGTCAAATACATTTTGGGGGTATATTCAGCAAGATTATTATAACTACTAACGGCTGGCATTTTCAAACATTAAAAAGATACCTATATCAGATGCCATGGGTATTTCAGGATTATTCTTTTTTTCCTTTTTGATGACCTCTCAGCCTAAGGCCCTCAGGCTAGACATCATGATGGGAGTTCAGAGGACAGGCTGCTACAAGTACCGTGTTCAGACATGACTCACTCAGGACATAAGGTAACATTTACGGCAGGTATTAATGGTCACAATCCACAGAAGCAAAAAATTGTTCCACTTTATCTCTTCTTGGGCATAACACACACAAAAATGACTGGCAAAAGTAGTCACTTTCTAATAACGGCTTCTCAAGGTCATAGAGAGATGAAATTGTCACTGTGATGTGCTTACCATGGGGGTGAGACCACTCCCAAAGACAACTGTGTTCTTTTCCTTAATATTATGATGGAAAAACTGCTAGACATTCACATCCCAATTGAAAGTGTCTTGAAAAAAAGAATAATAATAAGATTTCAGGATGACTTGGGGTGAACAGAATAAAATAATGTTATGATGCTATACTTTCCAGAACTATAACTACTGTGAATGTTGACTGTGGATTGAAGTATATACTGCAGTCCAATTTAAATTCTCTGGTACTGCAGTTATTTGACACATAATTGAGATGATCACCTGTTGGTGCTCTTTCTCTAAATTTCTGTAAAACTACTAAGGGAAAATGGTCAGTAACTATGTCCAATGAGTGTAGGCCTGGTCTCCAGAGCAGGGAATTTGGGTCCAGTCAAGAAACTATGACAACCCATAAAACTCACTCTTATGGTTTGTGTCCAAATGCCTCCACCACCAAAGCCTCACAAGGTCATGGCAGGTGGGTTTTTCCAAGGAGATTGAATCTAGAGTTTGTGATTGGTTCATTGACTAGTGCTAGAATTGGGGGTGTGAATGCTACGCCCTAGGGAGGATACACTGCATACAATATAAGGAAGGAGAGAGGCTTGAACCTCCCTTTTTCTCTTGTTGCTTTTGCTGTCTTCTGCTGCCATGAACTGTTGCCCCTCTCCTAGGCCATCCTGCCATGGAGCCAGCTGATTATGGACGGAAATGTCTACAAACTGCGTGTTAAATAAACCTTTCCACCTTTAACTTTGATTGTCAGATATTTTGTCTCAGCAGCAAGAAAAAAAGTAACAAGACACTTAAAAAACCTCTGCTTGGACCAGCCCTATGCCAACTTTGCCCAGTCAGTTGGCTGTCGTAAAAGGACAGCATGACTTACTGCAAAACTTCCTTGAAGTTGTAAGAATGCCATTTTTAATTTGTCCATGACACTAAAGCTTCAAGGAGAAGAGAATTGAAAGCAGTAAAACCTACATAGAAAAGTGTAGAGTTTTCTGAAATTTGGACAAGAGGAACTCAGGTGGCTGATGTGGTTAATGCAATAGACTCATCTTTCTAGTATAGGAGTATTACATTAGGATGACACTTAGAAATCAGGAAGAAATAATCCTATGGGCCCTCAATTGCTGGAGTAAAAATTCTTAGCAACAGAAAAACAAAAAGTAGATTGTGAAAAGATACAGCCATCCTAAGACCAATTTCTGGAGAAGAGTTCTATACACCTCCTGACTAGTTCTTATCCAAATGGTATATATTATTGTTTTCTTTTCTACCTTTTAATTTAAACATTTTTAGAACAGAGCTAGAGTGCACTCAATATCAAAGATAACATAACACCCAAAGTAATCATTCTTTCTCTTTCTTGTACACACTTAAGTATAGAGCATTTGTATATGTAAAACAATAAGTTCAAATAGTAGAACTCTTCAGGTAAAAACTACAAAAATAAAACTTTTATGGTATGATCAGGGACTGAAAAGAGATAACTGAGTTATTATGTAGGTAGTTCTGAATGAGGAAAAGAGATTGCTTCTATCTTTTGGAAAAAAATTGCAGGGAAAAAAAAGTTTATTCCAGCTTTGAGGCTTCTTTCTTCATGTAACAAACTTCTGTCTCTATGGCTACTTTGATTCTTCCCTTGCAAAATCTATGAGGACAGAGATATAGATTTGTCATCTTCCCTGTATCCCCAATAACTAGAATAATGTTAAAACTAAACTAGGCCCTTGTAAAATTGAGTTGAATGAACAAGTGAAAAAATTAAATTTTTAGCCAAAAAATTGTCATGAGAAACAAAAAGAAAAGAATTCTCAAGCCCACTGGATATTAAGTGACATCATCTGTGTGGATTTTCTGTATTTGTTTTGTTCTTGCTGTTGTGTCTCAAGATCTAGTGTCTGACCACTTATGGTTATGTAGATTGCTATAGCAAAAGGGAAAATGGCAAAATACATTTGGACAAACAGTAATTTGAGGTGAAAGATTAGATTGCGCTCAATAGTTCTCATTTCTTTTATTCACATTGTGAACAGGTTATAGTTTGCTGGTATCTCTTTCCAGAGATGGTTTTAGGTTCTTCTTATCTAGAACAAAATTGGACAAATCAAGTATAGAAGGTAATGAGGTTAAATGTAGCAAAGAAATGTGCAATGCAGAACAAATTTGGGCCTAGCAAACATAGGAGAAAGGCACACTTCATGACATCAGAGTGGACTATTGTGAAAAAGAAAGCACAATAGTCCCAACCTCAGTGGCGACTGTCTTTCTGTATCTCCCACTTCACAGGTTTACATTAGGTCTAGGCTGTTGTATTCAAACCTGCTCAAGTTTTCATGAGAGTCCACATGCAGGGCTGTGGGAACTGTTCTGTACATGTATTCTTAAATTTCATAATTTGCAGGTCACGTCTAATTTCCCGGCCAGCTTGCCATACCTGGTCTCCTGTATCGTTTTCTCCCTGAAGGACACAAATTCCCAAAAAAGCTTCATGGGATGCTAAGACAGAGTGGAGGTCTCCTTGTTCACGTATCTACTACCTGAAGAAATGTCAACAGGCACTACTAGTTAGGAGTATAAGCTCTCCAGCTACCTTGGGGTGTTTTGACTCACTGACTGAGTTGAGGAAAAAATCTGTCAGAAGATTACAAGAAATGAGTTAGTGACCATTGAGTTGCCTGTTCCATGACAAAAAACTTGGTTAACTTTGCTATTAGGTTAGAGATGGCGAGCCCACACATGAGAAACATCAGGACAGATTTATGTTTCCTTTAGAGGAGAATGTATGGCAAAGAGATACACTGTGTAAATTATTGGAAGTCCAAGAGCTATAGGCTTAGCAAGATTATACATATTAACAATCTAATTAAAAACAAGGTGCCCTCCCCTTAAGCTGCAGTGAATTATGGTGACTCTATTTACCTGCACCTGGAGCAATACTGAGCTTTTGTTTTTTTAAAATCTATTTTATTCAAAGATGAAAAGAAGAAGAAAAAAACCTACAACAAAATTTCAAAGCACATCCATCAAGGACAACAGTGGTACATACATTGAACATTGTCATTCTCACGACAGCTGCACAGAATTGTCTGAACAAATGTTTCTCTTCAGTGAACTCAGAGAAATCACCAGGATAACTAAAAAACTATTTTTATATACGTATGTTTTTTCTTTCAGCTTGTCACAATATTGAAACAATACAAAGTTTACACATGTGTGTCTTATTTATCTTATTAATGAGTGTGTTCTCAAGGTGCATCCATTAACCTATAGAAGTGTCCAGTTTATCATTCTTTATGACTGAATAGTACTCCATTGTATAAAATGCCACATCTTTTTTATCTATTCCTCATTCAGTGGGCATTTAGGTTGTTTCCAAGATCTGGCTATTGTAAACTATGCTGCTATAAACATGGGTGCATATATATCACTGTGGTGTGATGTTTTTAATTCTTTTGGGAAGATACCCAGAAGGGGAATAGATGGGTTGAATGGAACCTCTAATCCTAGTTTTTTGAGGAATCTTGATTCAGTGGTTGCACCAGTCTGCATTCCCACCAACAGTGGAGAACGGTTCCTTTTTCCCTCTGGTATTTGTTATTGGTTGATTTCTTAATAATAGCCATTCTTTCTGGGGTGAGGTGAAATCTCAGTGTTGTTTTAATTTGCATCTCTCAAATTACCAGCAATGTTGAACATTTTTTCATGTATTTATTTGCTGTTTGTATTTCTTCATCTGAGAAGTATGTATTCATCTCAGATGCCTGTTTTTGGATTTGGTCTTTAAATCTGGGAGGATTGATTTTTTTGAGTTCTTTATATGTCCTCTCACATTTCCTCCCACATTGTGGGTTGTCTTCATTTCCTCCCACATTGTGAGTTGTCTCTTCATTTAGTTGATAGTTTCTCTTGCTTTGCAAAAGCTTTTCAGTAGGATGAGATTCCAGTTGTTGATTCTTTGTGATAGTTCCTGTGCAATCTGGGTTTTGTTCAAAAAGTCTTGGCCTACACCAATGTCTTCAAGGGTTTTACTACTCTATCTTCCAGAAGATTTAATGTTTCTGCCTTAATATTAAGATCTTTGATACATTCTTATTTTAGCTTAGCATATGGTGAAAGATGTGGGTCCAATTTTAATCTTTAGCATGTGTAGAGCCAGTTTGTCTAGCACCATTTATTTAAGAGGCTATCTTCCTTCCAGTGAATATGCTTGGCACCTTTGTCAAAAATAAGATGGCTCAGTGTGTCTGGAGTTGTTTCTGAATTTTCTAATCTATCCCATTGATCTTCATGTCTTTTTTTTGCCAGTACCACACTGCTTTTATCATGATAGCTTTATCGTATAATTTCAAGTCAGAAATTGTGATACTTCCTGTCTTGTCTTTGTTGCCCAGGGTTGTCTTTGCTATTCTAGGTCTCTTCTGGTTCTAGATGAATTTTAAGATTGTTTTCTTTAATTCTATGAGATACATTATTGGAATTTTGATTGGGATTGCATTGAATCTGTTTAACAGTTTTGGAAGTATGGTCATTTTCATTATATTAGTTCTTCCTACCCAAACGCATGGGATATCTCTCCATTTTCTAATATCCTCTTCAATCTCCCT
Source organism: Dolichotis patagonum (assembly GCA_004027295.1). NCBI lineage: Eukaryota > Metazoa > Chordata > Mammalia > Rodentia > Caviidae > Dolichotis > Dolichotis patagonum. Next base: position 15,769 of record PVJX010016096.1, read on the forward strand.
TTTCAGAGTATTGTAGTTTTCAATGAAGAGGTCTCTTATATCCTTTGTTAGATTCATAGGTATTTCATTTTTTTGGATGCTATTGTAAAAGTTATTGTTTCCCTGAGTTCTCTCTCAGTTTGTTATTTGTGTATAAGAAGGCTATTGATTTTTGAGTGTTGATTTTGTAATGAGCTATGGAACTGAATTCGCTCATTAAATCTAGAAGTCTTTTGATGGAATTTTCTGGGTCTTCTAAGTAGAGTATCATGTCATCTGCAAATAGCATTAGCTTAACTTCTTCCTTTCCTATCTTCATTCCTTTTTTTTCTTTCTCTTGTCTAACTGGTCCAGCTAAAGTTTCCAGGACTATGTTGAATAAGAGTGGAGACAGTGGACATTCTGGTCTTGTTCTTGATTTTAGAATAAAAGCTTTCAATTTTTGTCCATTTAGTATGATGTTGGTTGTTGATTTATCATAGATGGCCTTTATCAGATTGACATAATGATCATCTATTCCAGTTTTGGGTAAGACTTTTATCATGGGTGCTGGACTTTATCAAAAAGCTTTTTCTGCATCTATTAAGAGGATCATATAATTCTGTCCTTGGTTCTATTAATATGGTGTATTAAATTTATGGATTTATGTATGTTGAACTATCCCTGCATCCCTGGTATGAGTCCCACTTAATCTTGGTTTACAACCTTTTTGATAATTTACTGCATTCTGTTTTCCTGTATCTTACTGAGGATTTCTGCATCAGTGTTCACTAGGGAGATTGGCCTGTAATTCTCTTAGTTGGATCCCTCTCCGGTTTTCAAATCAGAGTAATCCTTGCTTCCAGGTATGAATTTGGGAGTGTTACTTCCCTTTCAATTTCATTAAAGAGTATAAGAAGTAGTGGTGTTAGGTTTTCACTAAACTTCTTGTAGAATTCAGCAATGAATCCATCAGGGTCTGGGCTTTTCTTTGTTGATAAGTTTTTAATAACATCTTCAATTTCATTTACTGATATTGGGTTATTTAGAATTTTTTATATCTTCTTGATTCAGCTTTGTAATTCATATGTATATATAGCAATCTGTCTGTTTCTTCTGTATTTTCCATCTGGTTAGAATACAAGTTTTCAGAGTAGGTATAGATGATTTTCTGGATTTCTGCAGGGTCTGTTGTGATTTCATCCTTTTCATTTCAAATTGTGTATATTTGAGTCTTTTCTTTCTTTTTTTTTTGATAAGATGGGCTAAGGGTTTTTCAATTTTATTTAGTCTCTCAAAGAACCAACTCTTCAATTCATTGATTCTTTGTATTTTTTTTAGTCTACAATGTGTTAATGTCTGCTCTGATATTTATAATTTCCTCCCTTTTACAAGCTTTTAGTTTAGCCTGCTCTTTTTTTTCTATAAGTTTGAGGTTCAACACTAAGTTGTTTATATGTGTTTTCTATGTTTCCTGATATGGGCATTTACCAATATAAATTTACCTCTTATGACTGCTTTCCTTGTGTCTCTCACACAAGTTCTGGTATGTTGCATTGTCATTATCATTCAACTATTAAAACTTTCTAATTAATTTAATCTGGGCCCATTGGTTATTCAGTAGAATGCTATTTAATTTCCATGTATTTATGAAGTTCTTGTGATTACCTTTGGCATGGATTTCCAATTTTATTGCACTGTGGTCTGATAGTATGCATGAGATAATTTCAATTCCTTTGCCTTTACTTAAACATGTTCTATGAGCCAGTATATGGTCTATTTTGCAGACTGTCTAGTGTATAGCTGAGAATAATTTTTATTCTGATATTGTTGGGTAAAACACTCTATAGACATCTGCTAAGTCCATTTGCTCAAAAGTTTGATTTCATTATTGATTTTTTTGTCTAGTTGATGTCTTTTTGTGACAGTAAGATATTGAGATCTCCCAATTATAGCAGAGATTATTTTTCTTGTCCATTTGTAATTATTTATATAGCTGAGTGCACTGGTATTTGTTGTATATATATTTACAAATGTTATCTTTTCCTCCTGATTTTTCCCTCAATAAGCATATAGTGACCTTTTATATCTTTCTTAATCAATCTTGGCTGATATTCACTTTGTCTGCAAATAGAATAGCTAGACCTGCTTTTTTCTGGGTTCCTGCTGCATGGAGTATTGTGTTCCATCTTTTGACTTTCAGTCTCTGAATTTATTTTTGAATTAAATGTGTTTCTTGTATGCAACATATTGTTGGATCTTGCTTCTTGATCCATTCTGCTAGTCTATGTCTTTTGACTGATGAATTGAGATTAACATTGATGGTTAAAACTGATATGTATTGACTTATGCTTGTCATGTTATTTTCCTTTTGTTGCCCCCCCTTTTCCCCTTCCCTTTAATTGTTTGCCTTCTCTGGTGGATTCCATCTGTTGGGGTTCATGGAAATGCAGTCCTTATTATCTCTTTCTAGGATGTCCTTCAGAGCATTTTAGAGTGCTGGTTTGGTGATCATAAATTTCCTTAGCTGTTCTTTGTCATAGAAGTATCTTATCTCATCATCAATTTTGAAAGATAGTTTTGAGGAATACATCAATCTGGTTTGAAAGTTGTTTTCCTTTAGAACTTGGAGTACTTCACTCCAAGCTCTCCTTGACTTGAGAGTTTGTGCTGAGAAGTCAACTGTGATTCTGATGGGCTTTCCTTTGTAGGTGATTTGTTTCTTTTCTGTAACAGCTTTTAAGATTTTATTCTTCTGGCCCTGAAGCAAGGCCAGCAGATTGCTGTAGCTGCTGGTTTCAAACAGGAGCCTAAAGAGAATTCTTTCTGTGGTCTGTTGGCCATTTCAGAACTTTGGAAATGTAATGGTCAATTCATCAGAAATAAATAGCAGGTGAGTATGGCGGACTTTGGGGGGCCTGCAGGGGAGGGACCCTGGTGCATCAGGACCTGCACCGTGCAGTTGACTCGGGGTGCAGGGCAAACAAGGAGCTCCGCCCCTCATTGCGGAATGGATGTGAGCCTGCCGAGGCACAAGCTGAGAATCGAACATCTCATGTCATCCTGTACCCTGTCCCGTGTCCCTCCCCACATTAGCAAGTGGGAGCCAGTGAACTACACATGTTGTGAAAAGATTGATATGTTATTTAGTATGAGCTCCCCACATGCAAAGATATGGACAACCATTTGGAAGAGAACGGGAGACAATATGACAGATAGTAAAGATCTCAGATTGTCTAGCATTGAAATTTATGCTTTCTTATGTCCCGTTCTACTCTGTTTTGTTGTGTTTAATTTTACCCCCTTAAAATAAAATTTAAATATATATATATATATATATATATATATATATATAGAGAGAGAGAGAGAGAGAGAGAGAGAGGAGAAAAGAAAGTGCTCTAAAGGATATAATTGCATGTATGTGTTAAGTGTGTAAGATAGATGACCACATTATTGATTTTGTTAGATTGTTGAGCAGAACTGCTAATGGTCTCACTGTTTGAATGTCTACTTTGTATTCTTTAATTTTGTAACTTGAACAACTATTTCCAAGGATGACAGTATGTAACTTATCAAGTGGTGATTTCTTAGTGTTTTTGTTTTTGTTTTGTTGTTGTTCTTTTATTTTTTGCCTTTGGAATTCTGCATTGTTGCTACCCTTTTTCTGTTTTGTTTGGTTGTTTTCTTTTTTGTTTTTTCTCTTTAAATACAATTTTTTAAAAAATCATTTTAAAAAAGATTCTATTCTTGTACTGAATTTCTGGAATCTTGACTATAATATGCCTAGATGTAGATTTTTTTATTATTGCTAATTGGAGTTCTATATGCCTCACTTATTTGTTTGTTAAATTCTTTTTCTCTGCCATGAAAGTTTTCTGTCACAATGTCTGTGAACATGTTTTTAATGTCACTTGTGGTATCTGCTTGTTCATTGACTTCAATTAATCCTAAGTTATTTTTCTTTGTCTCATCTAGCAGCTGCTGCATTTATTTCTCACAGTCCCTTGCTAGTTTTGAGAAGTCTTTCTTTTCCTGGATGCTAACTGCAAGCCTATATTCAATATCTGAGGTCTTGTCCTCACATTGGCCAAAATCTGCTTTGAATATTTTCAATGGAGTTTTTATTCTCTTGGATATCTGCTTGAATCTGCTTTATGGATTCCATTTCTTTCCTATGCTGTGCTTCCATCATTTGCTTAAGCTCATGTATTTTTTTGCCTGTGTTTGCTCTAACATCACTAAGCATGGTATGTATTTTGGTAATCTCTGTAGTTATTTGAGAGATTGTGATTTCATTTTTTCCAGAGCCTCATTCAATTGCTTTGTTGTTACCACTTCAAAGAGACCTGGTGAGGCCTTTTGGATTGTCTCACCTCATTGCCCTCTGGGTTTGCCTTTGGTGAACTGAATGTCTGGGGTTGCATTTTAAGTGTCTTCTCATTTCTTTTCTTTTTTTAGTTTAATTCCTGGGGTGATGCTTGTAAATTGCCTACGTGTGTTGCTTTATTGGTGGTATTTAGGACACATATGTGATGATTACTTGTCTGAGGGATCTTCCAGGTGTAGCTGATTTTGGGTTTTGAATCTGTTGGAAGATCTTACCTCGTCAGTTTGTTGGAGATTAGAAGCTGTTGCTGATTTGGCCTACTCCCTGGTTCTTTGGCACTGTGCCACAGTATTTTCTGTGATCCCTTAGTTAATATCAGCCATAGATTATCAGGGGTAATAGCTATTTAGAACAATTATGCCAATTTTGGCTATAGTGGTACCAATAGCATTAAACACAGACTATAAAACAACAAACTGAGCTACCCTTTAATTTGAAACTTTTAACCATATGAACTAGATTTGTGATTATAAAACAAAATGTAAAACAAATCAGATAATTATATGCAAATATGTAAATCTGTAATGTGTCAGTTTTTCCCTTGATGTTAAAATTTAAAATAGATTAAGGAGAAACTAGAGAAGTGGAAAAGAGAAAGAGATTACAAGTAAGGTTGGAGGACAAAAATGGATCCTGCCAACTTGGGGAAACTGGTGCAGAAGACTGAAGGAAAAGAGAGGTAGAAGAGATAAAAGGTAGAACAAAATAGAACCATACCCACAAAGAAATTAAAAACTACTCTAATACTCATAAAGATACCAATGAATGAGAAAGAGAAATAAAAAACAAGCTGAATAAAAAAAAAAAAACAAGAAAAGAGAAAAACAAAAACAAAAAAAGAGTCCACTTCCAGAATTCTCTCTGGGTTCATTAGTAGACAGGCTGTAGAGACAGAGTCCTGAATTGTGTCACTGTATCCCAGCAGGCCAGCTGTTGCTTTATAGTGTAGTAGACTCACCACAGTGCAAACAATTTCCAAGGGTCTGTGCCCAGCTAGGAGCTGCTGGAGGAAACCAGCAGGAGTTCTGGCTCCAGGTTTATCCAGCTTGAATCCAAAATGGCTCCCAGCCAACCCCTTTTTCCTATGGAAGGACTAAGTCCTCTACATTTACCACCAGCCCGTGAAGTCCTCCACATCTGCCACTCACTCCCCTCCTCTGCCATGTCTCTCTGAAGAGGCCTCTAAGGTCAGCAGCCATCACTGACTATGAATCTGCAGGTTCCAACAGCTCCTCTCATGCAGTGAGTCCAGCTCAGGGCAAAGGTGCCACCAGATAACACCTTCCTCCTCACTGAAGTTTTTCTTTTCACTCTCTCTGTGGGCTTCAATTTACACTTCAAATTCTTCCTGGGTCCAGGAGACCCACTTCCTTCCTTCTTGTCTTCCTCATGATGTTGTATTACAAGGGTCTGGGTGGTGACTCTCAGAGAAGCTGTTTTCTCTGCTGCCTACTGCTCCACCACCTTCCTGGAAGTCTGAGCCTTGCTGTTTGAAGAGCGGCCTCAAATCTTCCAGAGCTTTATAGGAGCAGCTTTTTTTTCTACTTCTGTGAAAATTTTCAGGACGATTTTCCATGTAGGGTTTTCATAACTTGTCACTGTGTCCTATAAGGAAGGACGAGTTTAATGGTACCTTGGGAACTGAGAATAAGGTTAGGATCTAGAGGGGCTTATAAGGCTGCCCTTATCGCTTTTCTACCACCCTTTGGACTTCCCAAGGAGATTTTAAATATGTTTCTTTTGGGTGTCTTGCAATGAAAGACAGTGACCTGCTTGGGAAGATAGACTGCCTTGAGGAGTTATAGAATTTCCTGTTTGTATTTATAGATGATTATTTATTAGCAAGCTTTTTCTTTCCAGATTCCTGCATAGGAATGTAGCACCAGAAAGACATATTTGAGTCTGTACAGATATTTAGTTTTTGCCTTTTTAAAATATCAGTGCCCAAGTAAGAGTGATGAGTTCTGTTTTTGTTGCTTTGTTTTGTTTTGTTTTTGTGGTTTTTTTTTTTTGTAGATGTCTCCAGAAGTTGGCCTAAATAATCTGTTGCAAACTGACAACTGCATAATGTGCTTTTTGATGTCTTTCTTGGACAAAGCTACTTCAATCAGTAAACCAGCCTTGCTTAGGGCCTTGGCAGGGCAGGGCATCAGTCTGGTCTGCTTATATTCTTTGAGGTTTTTTGTTTGTTTGTTTGTTTGTTTGTTTGTTTTGTATCAGGTATCGAACTCATGACCTTGCATTTACCAAACAAGCACTTGAGCCTCTGAGCTAAATCCCCAGCCCTGGTCTACTTCTATAAGTCTGGGAAATCAATTATTCCCAAGATTGGATAACTTCTGAGTCTGTAGGTCTCAAAGAGACAGGATTAAGAGTGGCACAAGTCATTATAATAACCTTAGGGGCATCTAAGAATCATGGCCTGATACTTGGTAAGCCATTCCCATGTAAACCACAAGTAACATTTGTCTCATGAATAGACTTGACCTGATGGTGAGTCAGGACTTCTAGTATTTGCCTCAAAATTAGTTTCATAGTTTCTTCAGTTAGCACAGCTGTGGCTGCCATTATCCTCCCAGGTATTCTATTACACCATTTATAAGTTCCATCAGTTGGGGCTGGAGATTAAGCTCAGTGGTATAAGCACCTGCCTGGCAAGTGTGAAGTCCTGAGTTTGATCCCCGGTACAAAAAACCAAAAACAATAATCTACCAGTTGACTAGGTCGGGGAAGACTAGGATAATCACAAAAAGTAAAATCTGCTTTAACTATTGATTAAATTGAGGAATTACTCCTCAAGTTTGATAATAAATTTCTTTCTATCAGGACAGTAGAACACTTAAATAGTCATGGTATTAAAATTTGGGCTTTGAGATAACATGTCAGAGCAGGAGTTAGGACTATCTTCAACCTCAGTTAAGGTTATAGATCTAGAGAAGAGTTTTCCAGAGAAAGCTTTGTTAAAACAAAGCAAAAATATTGAAATTGGTTATCTATGATATTCAGGGTCACCCAGGATACCTTGCAAAGAATGGAGATGTCTGTGAAGTGTTGGGGGGGCAGATTGAAGATTGTCCCAAGTCCCTTCAGTCTTTTTAATCAGAGTTGGAGGGTTTTGGATGGCCTGGCCCCTCTCCAGGAGAGAGAACAATCAATCTTCCCAGTGCTATGATGGCCACCTGACACATGGAGCAGGCCCCAGGCAGTCACTTGGTACAGTTACATGCCCAGTGTCCAGTTTTCTTGTAAGACTTGATTGGCCCTGGGCTTTCCCTTGGGCAACTAGGGTGTGCTTAGCAACAGCCATTGCCTTGTCTGTCCTTTTCTTTCTTTTCTCAGCCCTTCTCCTTTTATCCTCATTTAGATCTCAATTGTTGAACACAGAAAAGGCCATAAATGGCAAATGGGTCATTTATGAAAATACTGGGTGTCTCTGAAGTGCTAACTACTGGTGGAAAAGGTGGGAGAGACTCATATCCCTCTGAAAGACAGGTAACTGTCTAAGGGCAGAATCAACAATATCAATTTTTTTTCCTTTTAAGCCTCTTTAATACCATGGTTCTTGGGCCATTCCAATAATAAAGGACCATAAAAGCTTAAACATAAGGAATTTCACAACTCTTTGCTTGCCTTTGGCAGAAAAAAAAATCTAGCTGTAAAATAATATTGTGACTTAGGCTGCCATTTTGTTTCCATCTCTTGCCATTGTTCACTTAATCTTAATGGTAAGGTTACCAAAGTCAGTTGAGTGCTTCTCATGGTGCAATGACCCACTGATTTTTTTTTTAGAAAGGTGGATGGAGCCCTATGGTAGATTATGTTGGAGGCCTGACCCAGACACTCCCTTAGTCACTTGAAAAACAGTATACTCTTAAGAGGTTAGGGTGGAGAATTCCCAGGGACCCCTTATATCAGGGCTCCCTTAGAAACAGTAAACTCTTAAGAGATCAGGTTGCAACCCACTGGGGGTCCCTCAAATCAGGGTGGAGTCCCAACTGTGAACTACTTTAATCACTTGAGATACAATATTCCTTGCATTTACTCTGATAATGGAAATTTTAGTACTTTGCATAAGGTAGTAGAGACACACAAAAAAAATCTTAAAAAGTTCTAAGTACAAGGATGGCTCTAATTTTGTATACTCACAACCATTTGAATTAACATTTAGTTAAACAAATGTTTTCAGTCATGTTTCTAAATTACCGAAATTTCTGTTAGAAGAAATGAGGAGAGGGTCCAACCTAGTGCAAAAGAGAAAAGGGGAGGTGCACTATGTTTCCTGAAAGGTGAGGCTTAGCTCTTGTCTATAATATTGAAACTTCTTAGTGTTCATGGGGTCAGTTGAAAAAAAAAATAGCAAACAAGCATAGCAGAACCATGTGACCAATGCATATGACCAACCAAGATGGCTGATAAACATGGTGTACTCATGAGACTAAAATGTATAGCTCTCCAAAATGGGTGGCATTCATGACAGAAACATGGACTGAAATGAAAAAAGTCCCAAGAAAGCAACTCACTCATGCTACCTAGAGAGAAAAGACCATCTAGGAAAAATGTACAGATGAGACTTTGAGCACAAAAAAAGGGTAAGTTGGGGTAGGCCACTATTTAAACAGGAAACAAGTTATAAATCCCAAAATAGTGAGAAAGCTAAGTGTTGAGAACAGCAATGTGAGGTGGAAAAGGTATTCTAAACTCCAGGTTGCACACATGGAACCTGAACAATCTATTCTGAGATTGGGTTAATAGCAGACTCTCTGGTAGCTCTCTTCTGACTTGTATCCACAATGAGTGACTCAAAACAGAAAAGAGTTGAAAGAAAAGGGAGGTAAACTTGAGGCAGAACTATGGGTCTCTTTCTGGCTCGGAAAAACACAAAAGCCATGTGTTTTCTCATCCTCACCAGCATGGTGGGACACACTAGGAAACTGTTACTGGTGCTATGAGAAATTTCCTTGAGTTTCCCAGCATAGGGGAGAGAGAGAGAGAAGGAAAGAAAAGTACCTTCTTAGAGAAGAAAGCAAAAAATATTTCCAAAATGGCTTCCTTGGCTGGCTCTGCCAAATATGTTACCACATTCTAGGATTCTAGGGTATCTTTCCAGAAATGGTTTTTAGGTTTTTTCATTCTTTCATTTTTTTTTTCTTTCTTTCTTTCTTTCTTTCTTTCTTTCTTTCTTTCTTTCTTTCTTTCTCTCTCTCTCTCTCTCTCTCTCTCTCTTTCTTTCTTTCTTTCTTTCTTTCTTTCTTTCTTTCTTTCTTTCTTTCTTCTTTCTTTCTTTCCTTCTTCATGGCCCTAGGAATCAAACTCAGAGTCTTGCGCTCACCAGGCAGGTGCTGTGCCACTGAGGTACCTCCCCAGGCCTTTATTGAGGTTCTCCTTGTAGAACAAAGACATGGACAAAACACATGCAAAAAGTAGTGAGATCTTGTTTTTAAAAAGTGGGAAATGAAATGTACTCTGCAGAGCAAACTTGGGCTAAGAGAAAGTTGGAAAAAAGTGTACTCTACCATGTAAGTAAGTGTACAGTACTATGATAGAGAAAACATGGCAGCCTGAAGCTCATTGGTGATTGTGTTTTTGTATCTCTCACTCCTCAAGCTGATGTCAGGTCTAGGCTGACCTATCCAAAACTGCTTGAGTTCTTGTGAGAATTGCACGTGCAGGGATTTGGGAAGTGTCATGTGCATGTGTTCTGGGATTTTGTAATTGGCAGGTTGCACCCTAATTTCCTGCCTCCATATATAAATCACCTCTTGCCTCCTTTCATCTGGCAAAATACCACCATGCTCATTTATCCAGCAGGAGATCAAGCTCTGCATAAGCACGATCCATGTATATGAATGTCTAGAGATCCAGTTTGTGCTCAACAGCAACATTTATGCCCCCTGATGAGATAACTGCATAAATGCATTTCTAAAAAACAAAGTCGTGGGCTAAGATGACATTGAATAAGAATACCTACAAGAAAAAGGAAAAAATAATTTAGAAGCAATTAGGAAAGCAATGCTATTGACTCACATTTGAAGAATTTGTTTTGTTTTATTAAAATTGAACATGCCATGAAAATATCAAGAACATAAGCCTGGTTGCCCCAGGAGTCCCAATTGCCTGGCCTGTTTGTCTCAATTCCCACTTCCTGTTTGCAAAAACAAGCTCCTAGAAAATTCCATTTTGATTATCTGTGGTTTGAAACACTTCGAAAGCTGTTTGGGTTTGAGATCTCAGTGTAAAATATTGACATTCACTACAATGGAATTCATCATTTTGTAGCCTCATAACTGAGTAGCATTGACATAAAATCATGGACAGGATTTGCACTTCTTTTGTATCTGAGATCATTCTCCTTTGCTCTTTTGAAAAATTTTTTTGGCACCTATTGTGACACAAACAGTGTCTCTGCTGAGGCAGGTGAAACATAGCTCTAGAGATAAGCACTGACTGTCATTTAGTAGCTCTCTACCATGGCAGACAGTCCTGAGAATCTTGCTTTCATTGGTGGAAGTTGATAAGTTTTTCCTTGGGTTTTCCTGGAGCAGTCTTCACTTCCCACAAACCTCAGATTCTCAGAGGAAAATATTGGAACCACCAGATGCCTGAATTCCTTTCTCAGGGAAGAGATTGTGTCCCCAAAGATCTTACTATGTTTATATAAAGAAACAAACAGTTTTCTTGCTCACTATACTCATGGGGGGAAAGAATCTTAACTATAAAATATGATGTGATTTCTTGCCCACAAGAATAAGCCCAGAGACAACTGAACTGTTCAAATAATATTCTCCATTTCTATCTTCAGGGGTTTATGGTTTTAATATTAGTGCATGAGCATAATGAATATGCCATATTCTTGTTCAAATCCACAGAGTCATTTGTTGTTTTTCTATCTTCTCTAGATTGTAAATTGGTTTAAAACTCTACATACTTCTCTACATAAATTACATAATACATAATACATAGCTGAAAATACATAGCAAGATCCCTGTTTTCAAAGATTTCAGAGCCCCTTTCCAGTCATCATATGCACAGAAGGAGAACTTACAGAGTTGTCAAAGGGAGGGTCAGAGAGGGCCCTGATACTGGGAATCACATTATTTCAACAAGATATAGAAATTCCCAATGATGATCTTAAGTCTTCCATGAGATAAGAATCTCAAATTATTTAAAACAAAACTGTGAGAATTGTATATAACTATGTATGTTAATATTTTTAGTAAAACAAAAAACCACAGTATCATTTAGGGTGTCGATGATAGATGTGCGCCTCTAGAATGCACTCAGGTGACCCTATGCCTTTTACATAGATTACCTCAATTAATCCACCCAACAAGTCTCTCAGTAATTTCCTCTATTATCTTTTCTGCTTTACAGATAAAGAAAATGAGATCTATAAAGGTTAAGTAATTTGCTTAAAATTACTCAGCAGGGAAGAAGTAGATCTAATTTGGAGGCAAAAATGATCTTAGAGTTCATTAAATTCAGGAATCAAAAATTTTGTTCTCTAAAGGGGAAGATCACAAATATTTCAGGTTTTTACTGGGTATAGTGGGCATAACTCTAGTCTTAGTTATTTAGGGGACTAAACCTGAGCCCACAAATCTAAAATCAATCTGTACAACACAATGAGATACAATATTAAAAAATAATTTAAAACAAAATATAAATAAATAAGTTTTTCATACTTTACGTTGGCATTACTAAGCTCTGCTCTTATATGTTTCAATATTTACAACAGAGGTAGTTGTGTGGGCTGGACCTATAGACTGTAGTTTTCTGACATTTATCTAGTCCCTGTTACTCATTTTACATGTGAGAAAACTGAGACCCAAACTTTGAGGGTTTGTATATTACTGTGCAGTGTCAGAAATAAAATGAAACTTTCATGGGGCTCAGTCCTGTAATCTTTTAATTATACCAAATAAAAGAAATGTCACTAATTAATGTGATCAAAAATTTAATATCCTATGATAAAACAAGTGTAAAATTCACTTTCAACTATGATAGTCTCATAGATCTTTATACTCAATAAAGGTTAGTTTTGAAGAGAAACATTTCCACCTCATCTGGTTTGCAGTGATAAGATACATACAACTGTAATACAAAGAAGTAAATTTCAAAGCACATTTCAGTAAGTCAACAATCAAGGGAGGATGTGGTGCCACTGCTCAAATGGTCACAGACAGGATGCTGAAGCGTCTCAAATGTTCCACCAACACAGGTGCAAAATTCAGTTGTGGGTACAGCAAGACATAGAGCCTCACAGTTTTCTCCACCTGCAGCTGCTGTCCAGATTTGTCTCTGAGACTTCCTGTGGACCTGTTAGTAGATTCCCTAATTGAAAAAGAATACATTCCTTAATTGAAAAAGTCACATTTTCCTCTCTCCATCTCTGACCAAAATTCGCAGCTTCTGAAATTTCACTTGAAATGTGATTTGCCACACAATTGAGTAACGATTGTTCCAAGTTCTGACTCCTTGGAATATTTCTCTTCAAAGTTTAAATTAAAAATTTATCAAATAGTAAATCCAGAAAAGTAAATAAGGAAACACTATTATGTTGTATCAAAGAGAGAATGGGGAGTTGATGGTTAGTGAAATGAGAACTTTTGAAAGTAAAAATAACTAATAAAAGAACATTAACAGCATTTATTGTTTATTTTATACAAAGCTTGGTCCTATAATATAATTAATCTTCAAAACCAAGAATGGAAATACAAATACAGAGATGTGCAGTAAACTACTTGAGGGTGTTTAAACCATAAATACAGGACTGGAATCCTGGCAGCTGACCTGGAAATCCAATCGATTGGCCCATCTCTGCAGCACAAGCGCCTGTATCAGGTCTCCGGTATTCACAAATCTAGGCTCTCCTTACTGGCTGGATAACTTTAGACAAAATTTTCTGAGCCCATTTCTTCTCTCTGTGAGATAAACATAACTATGGTACCTCCTCTGTGATTTTGCTGTGTACATTAAAAAGTCCATGAAAAGTACTGAGAAATATATAAAATTCATATTACCTGTGCTATTGATTTTTTAAAACATAATAAAAATTCCCCTTAAAAAATTAAAAAGAAACATCTTATGATAATACAGTTACATTTTGGCTCAACTGACTGGCAATGCAATTTCAAATTCAATATTTAAACATTCTGATCCTCAACCAGTTTCTTCTTTGGTAAAATAAGGCTTAAAATGCTAATCTCAGCTGTGCTTGGTAGTACAATCCTAGAACTCTGAAAAGCTGAGGCAGAAGGACTGCCAGTTTGAGCCCAGCCTGGATAACATAACGACATATCAAACCCTGTCTTGAAATTTTAAAAATGAAATGAAATTAAATAAAAATATAGGAACATAACTCACTGCAAAGGTCCTGATTTCAATCCCCAGTACTATTTTAAAAAGTAATTTCACTGACTTCATATGGAGAGACAAAGATCTGATGTTTTTCAGAACCCATCAAGAAACAGTATAATAGCCAGTTTTTTGTTACTATAACAAAATGTCTGAGGCAAGATACTTATAAAGAAAAGAAGTTTATATAGCTCACAGTACTAAAGTTTCAAATTTCAAAATTGGAAGGTGTCATTGATTTGGCACTGAGGGTGACAGATATTTAAATGTTTCAAGCAGAATGCTAGAAAAAGTTTTCCAGTACACAAAGTAGAACTTCAAGACAGAACAATGTTCATTGCCACTAGAGAACTGGGACAGACTTGATGATAAAATTGCCAAAATGGGGCCTGAAAAAATAATCACCGAAGGCATTTTCATCAGGTAGCATGGGCTGACATCATCAGATTTTCATTTTATATTTTTGTGGGATTACCTCAATGGGTCCTGTTCCATCTTACAATTTTTTCTCCATATTTTGAATAAATACAACTTATTATTTGTGCCATTGATGTATAGTTTTAAGAATCTGTATGTAGTGTTTTACTTCTTTTTATCCATCATAATGCTCTGGAGATAATAAGTGTTCAATAATCATTGACCTATCCTGTCATTCCCTAAAGGCAAAGCTATTTCTTATGGTTCTTTGATACACCAGATACTGTCTAGTAGATACAGTAATAAATAATTGTTATTATTGGAAAAATATTCTTGTCTTCTTCATTTAAAGTTTCTCTCAAGCCACATTGTTGCTGATCATTCTGAATATGTAATCTAATAGGGAAACATGAGTAAATAGAAAACACAAGCCCACTGCTAACACACGAAATATTTTCAATGCCACTTATAGTGATCTTATTCAAGTATATATCTTCATTGTGATTTAGGACAATCACTAAAATTTGGAGTCTGTAATATCTGAAAGTCAAGCAAGAGGGAAAGGTGAGCCACGAGGGAATCAGAGGAAGGTGGGCAGGCTTCTTAACAAGAGAAAGAGCATGATATGTCATGATCTCCCCGTGAGTTCCTACAGCACATCTGGAGGAATCAGCCATGCTCTGTGCAGAGCACATTTCTCTGACAGCTCAATGAACAAAATGGCCAATTTCATCACCGATTAGAGAAACATTTCCCAGGAAGGAGGGTGAAAGGCTGGTCATTTACCAAAGAAGGGGTTAATTAAAACATTCCATGGAGTTGGTGACAGCAGTTGACATTTGGTTGCTTGCTTGAAACTGTATAAAAACAATGCCAAAGAAAGGAATTTCATCCGGTGTGAGAGCCATGAATTGCCCATTTCTGGTGCCCCTGTGACATTTCCTAAAGCAGTTCAATGGTGTAAACATAAAATGATGCTTTTGTAATTCAGCTCTTCAATGAAGTATAAAATAACTATTTTCCCCCAAATGGTTCTCTGATTTAATAGGTGACTTGAATTTCTCTTCAATAACTCATAACAATGCTAACAGTAAGTTACTCTAGACATCAGCAGGGAAGGTGGAAGTTGTAGCTCTGAAAATAAGACACTCCAGGCTACAGATAGGGAAGAGAGGTAGTTGTAAGAAACTGATTTCAAGTTTTGTATTAAGAAAGGAAGAAACTCATTAAGCTGCCTCACACTGATGTCAGTGTGGCAGTAATGAAGTTAGTTTCCCTTAAGAAAAGGATTTCATGAAATATTCTATGCGTATCTTTAGCCATGTTTTTTCTTGAAAAACATATGCCTATGAGCAATCAACAATCAGTGAGAAATTCTATGACTATAAATCTACTATTAATAATCCATTTGTCTTGAGGTTATTACTCCTGGTATAGTAAACCCTGTGGGGAGGTATGCCCGTGGGTCACTTGGGCACCCTTTAGCTCAGAAATAGCTTCTAGGAGAGAAAGTGGAGCTTTGTGGATTTAGAATTAGGAGAATCCTACATTCAATTTTTGTAACTTAGTAAATGAGAGTGAGACAGAGAGAGAGAGAGAGAGAGAGAGAGAGAGAGAGAGTTTGTGTGTGTTTGTGTGTGTGTGTGTGTGTGTGTGTGTGTGTGTGTGTGTTTGCCTAGGGCACGTAAGGCTATAGAACTTGAGTGAACCTCTATGTATAGCACACCCCTTCCACTTAGCCAACAACAGACTAATGGAGGTGAGCCTTACAGGACAGAGGACAGCAATACAATGACAGTGATGCTGATGAAAATTATCACCATCATAGCAGCAATAAGCTGTGGGTCAGGCTCTTTGCTCTTGACATACATGACCTCTTACTGTCACGAGCGTCTTCAATTTAAATGTAATCACTTTCACTGATAGATCGAGCACAGGATCCATTAACTCCCCTTTGTAACGAATTTCTTTCCAAAACCATATGCTCAAAAAAAAAAATGATCACAGAATTTCACAGACATGGAAGGTATCTAAATAGCTTCATTTAATGCCAAGAAGACTTCTCTGATGTCTTCCAAACTTACATTTGTTCAACCCATATCTAGTGAACTTTCCACATTAAAGGCCAGTGTCATACATGTCTTACATCTCTCATGTGGCAACAAATTGGACATAAGTGCTTTGTTCTCACTTTACCTGTGGCTCAAGGCAGAAATAAGGCAAGGATCTATTCAGGTTTGGCCTAGAAATGATACTGCTCACTTCATTTCAAAGTTTTGAAATGTGGGTATCACTAAACTTCTGAATAAGCAGTCTACCAGATGCTTTCTCATTTAAGGATGTTCTATTCTCAATCCCATCACCTCCTTGGCAAATGTTAACCAGACTTCAACATCAAGGCTCCTGCCAATTCTTCATAAATCGCTGTTTATTTTCTGTTTTCTGTCCAGTCTCATGGCACTTACATCGATTTATATCTGCTTTATCTAGTCCACAGCCACCAGCCACATGTGGTATCAAATCCTTGAAAGACGGTCAGTCTGCTCTATAAGTGTAAAACATATGCTGGATTTTGAGGTCTCAAAGTGAAAAACACTATATATCAATAATTTCATATTGATTATAAGCTGAAATGATGAAATATTACATAGTAGTTTAAATAAAAATAACGCTAAAATTTAGTTTGCTGTTTCTTTTTACTTTATTAACATGATGATAAGAAGATTTGAAATTACATGATAGGGCTCTCATTTTTAGTTTAAATTGTACCTCCATTGGACATGCTGATTCACATCCTAACTCAGTGTGTGGGCTACACACCTAAAATCATTTTGTCTGGAAAATTGCTTAGAAATGCAAAATGTCAGGCCTTATTATTGCCTTCCAGAGTCAAATCTGCATTTAATAAGAGCTCCTTGTAATTTATTAATAAAATTTTAAAATTTTGGTATATTTTATTAATTTTGATACCTTAAGCTTCTATAGTTATAGTTAGTTCATCTGTTTCATATGTACATGTTGCATCCCAACAAGGCCCACTTGTTATTAAAACCACAATTTCTGTTTCTTATATAGGAAACATAGTACCTTGTATACATAATAAAACACTGAATAAATTACTTGACAACTTAAAGATTATTCTTTATAAAGTTTGATGGTTCCACCATTTTCCTTACAGATTTTGTTTCCAAAATATAGTAATTACATTCATCATAAGGAATCAATACATATACATATAGAATCTTGATCATTTTTACTTTCCTTTATCCCCTACACGTCTCAGGAAACTTTTCTGTGTTTAAAGTTACATAAATAGAAAATAATATGACTTAATTAGGATTTTAAGCTCATATATCATCCCTTTAGACAAATTTAACATTGGAGAGTTGAAGGAGTAGCCACACACAGTTACATTAATAAAAAATTATTATATTTTTTCTTTTCAGAGTTTTCAGCAAAGATCCAATTGTTTCATTTTTATCAGTAGGAAGTCATAGGAATGTAAATGCTCTTTGAAAGGACAGAGAACTACACATTTATAGTATTCCAAGTCAAATGTGATGTTCAAAAACTATTTTGGAGACCTCTTGTCACAATTACCAAGTGATGATTCTGTTATGGACACTGAAAGCAAGGAAAAGACATCTGTCATTTTTTTTGGATATGGTTGAGAAAAGTGATGTATCGATTGAAATTTTCTGGTGCCTAGGACATTTCATTTATTTAAAATTTTCCCAAGGCTCCCCAAGTTGAATTTCAAATGCTAAGGAGGTGAGGGAGTCCATGATTTTATATTAAAGTTTCAGTGTTAATTTTACTTTGAAGTGACCCCTCATAGCTGAACTCAGAAGTAGTACCTGGTGATATCTGTAATTCCAGCACTCTTCGAGGCTGAGGCAGAAAGATCCCAACTTCAAGCTCACACGTGGACGACTTAGAAACTTAGTGAGACTGTGCCTCAAAATAAAAAATAAACGGTTTTGGATGTAGCTCAATGCAAAGACCCTGGCCTCAACCTCCAGTACCATAAAAAAGAAAGAAGAAAGAAAGAAAGAAAGAAAGAAAGAAAGAAAGAAAGAAAGAAAGAAAGAAAGAAAGAGAAAGAAAGAAAGAAGAAAGAAAGAAAGAAAGAAAGAAAGAAGAAAGAAAGAAGAAAGAAAGAAAGAAAGAAAGAAAGAAAGAAAGAAAGAAAGAAAGACTGTAGTTTTGATATGCAACTCTTATTGTTCCCATTATGCCACCATACTACTACATTAATTATTGTAATCTCCCTGTGACATCAGGAAAATGTACTGATGATATCGAAACTTATTTGTTGCATCTAAGAAGATCTAACAAGTTTGGAACATGTTTGCTTTCCCAGTTCCCTCTAGAACCATGAAAGCAACCACTGCAGCATCTCAAGCTCAGTTTAGAGAAGGAAAGTTTTCCTGAGGTGCATAAAAACGAGAGCATCCCCTGCAAAAATAATACTTATTTTTCTTATCAGTGTCAGAGAAAGTAAGGGTGAGGTGATGGAGGGTTCAATAATTCTTTTTATGGGCTTTTAAACATTATTTCCTTGTGAGACTGTCATCACACTAGTTCACTATAAAAATTTCCAAATAAACACAAGTCCTCTCAGGTTTTGGTGTGAAGAATATCACTTCTACTTGTATGAATTTATATGTGGTAGAATAAGATGAGCAAAAAATGTAAATAATCCCACCGAGGTAGTAATTAAAGACAGAAGGTTAGAGAAGGTGTCACCTACCCTGGAGCACTCTCCAAAGGAGCACAGCGGAGAATCCAGTATCCAAATGCAATTCTCATCTTGTGTTTTATCCCAATTTTACTTTCTCATTCCCTACTTTGTACTACACAAGGAAATCAAGAATAGTAGAAGAAAGAACTACGAGGAAATTATCGTTGCACAGAATTTGGAAAACAAAATTTAGCATTTCCCACTACAGGAAGATGAGAGGCTGAGGTGTGGAAGCAGGATGAGAAAAATCATCCTCAGGATGATCAGAATCCTGGACTACTGGGGCTAGGAAGGTTGTGTGAGGAGGATGGTTTAGTCTAGCACTGTTCTTTCCTCAATGTTCTTAGCACAATGGAGCCAATAATTTGGGGAAAGTTTTGTAGCTTGTAAATACCAATTGCCATTTTGGTAGTAATGGAGACAGGCAAACAGTTGTAGGCCAACATTATCTGTTTTAATGTTGACTGTAATTCTGGTCTTTGGTAATTATTGCTTTTTTTCTTTTAAAAAAAAACTAGCTTGTTTTTTTAGCAGCAGTGTGCATAATTTATTGCCCACAATGTATCAATTGGAAGAAAGTTAAAACTTTAAATACTGGCTAACAAAATGGAAGCCATTTTATTACACAAAGGAAATTAACAAAAATAAACAAATACCCACAAATTACAAGACCAGTCTATCCTTTTCTTTTGTACATTTTTAAACCATTTTAACAGCAGGAAACTCTCGTAGGTTTGCAAGACTGTTAGATTCTTTACAATTCCTACTCCTGACCTTAGTAATGAAAAGTAATCTACAAGCTTTAGTTTTCTATCCTACTTACACGTCCCAAATACATAAGCCTATAAAACCTCAGCCCAGCGTGCAGATTTTCCTCCTTTTGATCTATTGAAGTCAATTAAGTAGTTAAAGATCATTTGCACACAATCTTAAGCTAAATAAACAGAATTTCCATGGCCCATTTCAGCCAGAAAGTATAAGAAGAAAATATCCCAAGGATATTCTCTTGTGGGTAATACGAATACAGACAAAATAGTAGATGAAATATCCAATTTTTTGGATGATAGCCTTGTGAAACGCATACATGTTGCTAGAGTTTCTACTTGAATATTATAAGAAAAGTTACGAGGAAGATCAGCTACTAATCAGAACCTGGTCTCTGCACATTCTCTTCTTATTCTTTATTCTGACTAGAATCTGGCTCTTCCCTGGTGGACACTATTTCTCCTACTCCTCTCTCAAATTATGTCCCTCTGTTTTTACCACAGCTCGTCCCCTCGGTCAGTACATGGATGAGTGACTGTCATGCTTTTGATCGCTACTTCCAGACATGAACTTCTTCTTGAAAATAAAAATTCCCAACCTTAAATCTCAGTAGTCTGTGTCACCCTGTCCTTCATTACTGCTGTCATTCAATGGCCTTTTCTACCCTCCTACTCAACTAGTTTCTCCTCATTTCTAAAAAATATGTTCATCTCACTCTAGTCCTCATCCTGTCTTTCTTTTTGGTGCTTATGTGAATGATTTCTTCAATTAATTGATCATACAGTGCTCTGGATTTTTCCAGTACAACTAGCACTCTGCCCTAACATACTGGTGTCTCATGATCACCATCTAGACTCCATCATCACCATAATGAAACCTCTAGTTACATGTCCCTCCTTCTGCTGACCACCTCCAAGCTTTGCAGTTTCTTTAAGCACCTCAATCCCAGTAGGATCTCTAACACCAATTGTCCTAAAACCTTAAGATCTTTACTTTCCTCCTTACCCACTTTAATCTCCAGTCCTTTGTAAATCACCCAGATCTCTTCTGCCGGTGGATGAACTAATGACCAACTTGTAATACCCAGCTGACCTGAATCAGCATGGTTCTGGGTCTGGAAGACCCACCTGAGCACTGTTGCCAACATGTAAAAGGAGAACTGGAAGGCAGGATGGCGTGCTATTGCTGGAAGAGCTTGTCACACTGGTTTTCCTAATATGAACTCAACTGTTCGCATCATCAGAGGAGCTCCAGACCTCTCTGTCGCTGAGAATGGCTCAGCTTCCCTTTGAGGATGCTCTGGTTCTTACTTTGAGCGTTGTTTCCTGGCTCCAGTACAGATCCCTCACCCTGCTGGCACACATCCTTCATCCCCGCTGTTGCAAACTTTCTAGCTTCCATTGCTGACCTTTAGGTCTTTCTAGGGCAGATCCTTGGTACGGACTCTCATAAGACATTGTTGTGGGCTCTAGGCCTCCAGCTAGACTTTGGGAAGATGTTGCTATGGGCTCTGGGTCTTTAGCTGGACTCATGCAAAACACTGCCGTGGGATCCAAGCTCTCAACTGGATTCTTTGCGTCTCTAGTGCATGGATAGATCACTTGTACTCTTCTGCATTTGACTTTTTGGGTGAATATTATAAAATAATATTATAAATTATGTGTCCTATATTAAATCTATTGCCTTGTGAACCCCTGACTACAGTTTTCTTCTTATTTCCTTTAAATTCCTAATAAAAACCACAATTCTACCTAAAGTCAATGCTCCTCCTGCTGTACCTATATATTCATGCAGTTAAATATGTCTGGAGCAAATTGCAAAATAACTTTGATGAGTCTCATTATTAATTTATTAATTTCCAGCAGTAACTTAATGTTATCAGGCAATCATATGTTACATATTACATTGTATTTTATAGCATCACATCATAGATTATAAAAATGCATATTTCAATTGAATTATACATCCCTGATGTGTTTATTCATCTGATTCTCTATGACTATTTCTTACTTTCTCCTTTTTCTGGAGATTCCAATGTCTCTTTTTCTATCCTCACCCTCAGCTGATAACCCTAGCATCCTACTTCACTGAAGAGTTAAAGCAGTCATAAGAGGAGATCTGCAGAGTCCCATCACAGTTTCCCATGCTTCTAGCTGAAACCATTATTACTGTGTATGTGTTAAGATTATGTCCATTCTCACCTACTCAAAAACAAGGCAATTCTCCCTGTGACTTTCAACCTCATCTTATTTTTTCTTTACAGGATTTCAGTATGTCTTCCATCATACATACATGCCACTATTTCTCTCAACTTAGAAACAAATTTTGAAAAATTTCTTTACTCCACTTTCCCTAACAGTCATTACTCCATAAAAAATTATTTGAAACAACTGTGTATACTTATCTCTATTTTTCCGTTCTTTCTAAAGTCACCCCAATCAGATATGGCCCCACCTACTCACCCAAAATACTTCTGTAAGTATCACCAGTGCATCCACATTCATATCAAATGGTTAATCTGGTCTTCTCTTATTGCACTCACTCAGCAACATTTAAGGAGATGATTGCTTTTTTTCTCAATACATTTTTGTCTCATCTTATGTAAAACAAAGGTTTCTGGAGCATTTCTTCTATCCCATTAGTCACTTCATTTTAGTTATTCTATGCATTATCTTTTCTCCTTTTGTCTTAATGTTGGACTGTACCAGGACTCAGTCCCTAGTATTTTCTTCTTATTATTTTTGTACATTTTTTTGTTACCACATCCAGTGTCCTAACTTTAAGTAAAAGCTCTGATATCAGGAGGAGAGACTTGATACTCTCAAGAGTACTTTGTAATTTTTATAAATACTTAAATTCATGAACACCGTCCACATTTGAAGAGTGGCAGCCAGAAGGCAATGAAGAAAAGGAGTGCTAATGTGGAGACTGTCCCATACGTACAAGATCCATGAGTCAGATAAAAAAGGAACTTGAAGGAAGTCCTGTTTAACAGTGTCAAAACTTTGTGTTACGTTCTTGGAAAATAAAACTGACAATCATTTATTTATTTTAAAGCTCTTTTCAGGAGATGGATTCAATTTTCATCCAGACATAGCACAGTGTTTAAAAGCATAGGCACAGTGCAGATGTGGAGAAACCAATCTGCCCTACCTATGGGTCAGTGACCCTGGAGACTGATTCCACTATCTAGTTTTCCAGGTGTTTCCAACCAAAAGACGCTCACCCTTCTGAAGAGATCACCAGGCCATTTCCTAACAAAAGAAACACGCATTGAACAAAAGGAGATCCTGATTAGATAAAAATATTGAGTAGTCTAGAGCACAGGAGATCTGAGATTCACAGTCAGTTACAAGTCCTGATTTTAATGTAGTCTGGTTTCAGATGCAGTTTTCCCAGGATGGAGAGAGCTGCTGAGGCTGAAGTCATCAAGTGACTCCTAGGTGAGGGAACAAAAGAACAGAGCAACTCTTGTTGTGTAACTATCTCATGATATAAAACTGATAACTTGACCTTCCTAGCTGGATTCTATAACCCCAGGTTCACTAGATTAAAAAACAGAAGTTAATAATTCCAGAGCTACAGTCTGCTATTTTGTGTCACTTTGAACAAGATACTTGACCTTTTGGCAGCAGATATTTTTCCTTCTCTATTAAATTATAATGAAATTTTGCCACCTATGTCTCAGCAATTTTGCTATTGCTGAGTTTTGTGTGTGCACATTTCCACAGTGTGCTGGCGAGTGTATTATACTGTTCCAAAGAGTTTAAGTTCATGAGGGAGCTTATACGCACAGGCCATATACATTATAGTTTTTTATATGGATGATCATATTTACAGTTTATATTCCTAGAGCTGTCTCCTAGCAATACAGTGCTGAGCATAACAGCATACATACACACATAGAAGCAGTTGCTAATGCTTAGTTATAAAATGCATTTTCATTTTTATATTCAGTTCTTCATATTGAATTGGCTACCAGACAGAAAATACACTGAAAATTTACTTCAGTAAAAAGTGTTGAGTGAACTCATAGTATCTACACACAGACAATGAAACTGAATCCTTCTCTTACACCATGTACAAAAATCAATTCAATGTAGATTAGTGAATGAAGTATAATACCTGAAACTAGAGGATTTATGTTTAATTACTAAATAGAAGCTAAAGTTAGAAGAACAAAACTTAGGGGAAATTTCCATGGCATTGGTCTACACAAAGATTTCTCTGTTATAATACCAAAACCACAGTACACAAAAACATAAAAAGAAAAAAAATGACATTATGTTACTGTTAAAGAGAGATGTCAAAATTAAAGACTTTATGCAGAGTCTGCAAAGACCTGCATCTCGGCGCAACTGCTTGGGACTGGTAGGCCTGCCCTTCATCTTCAGGGAACTGCCTGGAGACCAGCATCTGGGCCAGGTCTGTTTGGGCCCGTAGCCCCGCCCTTCACCCCCAGGAAGTCTCCCAGAAAGCAGCATCTCTGCCTGTCTCTTTGGGACCCGAAACTCTCTGACCCACAGAGTGGCCCGGGCTTTTTGGATTGGGAATATTGTGGAGACTGGCATCTTGGCCAGGTCTGTTTGGGACTGGGAACTTTTCAGAAACCAACATTCTGGCCTGACTCTTTGGGACCTGTAGGCCCTTCACTCACAGGGAACCTCCTGGAGACCTGCCTGGGACAAAGCATGGTGGCCTGGCCTGCCTGAGATACCACAGGCTCTGGGGTGGCCACACCCAGCATTCGCCTTACAATTTAGGGAGCCAGGAGCCCACAGAGGGGAGTTAGGACCTTGTGAGGAAGCCAAGAGCCTGTGGGGGAGCCACTGCCCCTCCAGGAACTGAGGGTGTAACAGGTAATTTGCCACACAAGCAGAGAAAACTTTGAAACACTGCTCAAAGTAAGGAAATAAAGAAAAATGACAAAAAGGAAAGACCAAAAGGCAGGCTCAAAGCCCTAGCCCTCCCCAAGAAAGCTTAGAAGCTATCTACATAGAAGAAAAAAGAAGCCATACACCTGAAATGTCTGAAATGATATCAAATGAAATAAATATGCAAATAGGAAAAGCTATGGAGAAATTCAAACCAGAAATACTTGCCCAGGTAAAAGAAGAATTGATAAAAACAGTGAAAGAAATAGTGAATGCATCTAGTGAAAACACAACTAAAAAATTAGAGGAACAAAGCAAACAGATAGAATCCCTCAAAGAACAATATAAGAAACAAGCGGTATGCATAAAGCAGATTCAAAGAGATATACAGGAAATGAAAAATTCTATTGAAAGCTGTAAAAACCACCTCAATGAAAGTGAAGACAGAATTTCAGACCTCGAAGATAAGATTGCAGCCAGTGAGCAGGAAAGACAAGATCTTTTAAAACTAACAAAGACTCAGGAAATAACAATTCAACACCTGCAAGATGATGCAAAGAAAAATAACATAAGATTAATAGGGATAAATGAAAAAGAAGGGGACAGCCCAAATGATATCAAGAGGATATTTACTGAAGTAATAGCTGAAAACTTCCCAAACATCAGAAGAGAAACAGACATCTGGATAAGTGAAGCATATAGAACTCCAAACAGCCATAACCAAAATAAAACTACACCCAGACACATAATAATCACCATCCCAGAAATCCAACATAAGAATAGAATACTAAAAACTGTTAGAGAGAAAAGACAGATCACCTATAAAGGAAAAC
>PVJX010016097.1:0-41091 GCA_004027295.1 Dolichotis patagonum
TCATTGTCTCAGAAAAGCAAAACACACTACAATGGATCTGTATATTTTTGGAAAGATTTAAAAAATTCTAGGGGATTCTGAAATTCCAACAACCTGGTCACATATTATAATTAAGTCAATGATTAGAAATTTGAAGAATATAAGCCCTCTGTGTTAGTTTGATAAGTCTACTGTAACAAAATGAAACAAACTAGGCTTAAACAAAGAAAAAATTAATTTAAAACTACATGGAAAGCTGGGCATAGTGGTGCACCCCTGTAATCCCAGCACTCAGGAGGCTGAGGAAGGAGGATCATTGCAAGTTTGAGACCAGCCTGGGCTGCAAAGTGAGCCCAAGACCAGCCTGAACCACATAGCAAGACTCTGTCTCAAAAGGACCCAAAAAACCTGCATGGAAAGACTGTACTTCTAAGATCAAAGTGCAAGAGGGTCGCTTGCTCCTCATCCTCTCCTTAGCTTCTCTCTGTGTGCTCTCATGCCATCCTTCTCGCCATGCAACCTGGGTGTCCATCTGTTCTTACCAGCCATTGACGTAGTGCTAACTTTATAAACTCATTTAACTATACTTTACTTTTAAAAAGCTTTTATTCTAAAGTGACCACATTCTGAGGTATTGA
The DNA here is from genome assembly GCA_004027295.1 of Dolichotis patagonum. Classification (NCBI taxonomy): domain Eukaryota; kingdom Metazoa; phylum Chordata; class Mammalia; order Rodentia; family Caviidae; genus Dolichotis; species Dolichotis patagonum. Next base: position 618 of record PVJX010016097.1, read on the forward strand.
GTGTTGGTCCTTGGAACAAAGGAGCAGTAATTCAAATGAATGTGTATGTTTTGTGCATGGTGGTGCGGGGTGTGTGTGTGTGTGTGTGTGTGTGTGTGTTTGCAAAATGTACATTGACTTTTTAATTGATAATGTACTCCAAGAGGTGTGATATCCACAAAGGAGAAGGAGCTACAGCAAATTCCCTAGAGAATTTATATTTTGATCTAAACCAAAAGGACTCATGGAAGTTTCAGTGTGTCTGCCTTGGATATGTACTCTGACCATTTGTAGTTGGTGAAAGTAGACCAAATGGTTGAAGTCCAGAGGAGGATTTAGATTGCTAAGATCTTCCTAATATCCAACTCTTCTCTTCTTATGCTCTCAAGAAGATCACATTTCTCAACTTCCTTGAATTTAAGCAAGATCACATAATCATGATCTAAGGTTATTATTGACTACAGTGCCACCCATGAGTCCCAGACTGCTGGGGTTAAGGTCTCATGCACATCCCACAAGTTCTCTCTCATCCTGGAGGTCAAATCTTGAGATGGTAGAGCAAAGGCAAAGCTGGCCTGATTTGGTACTTGGCAAAGAGCTCTGCAAACTAAACTTGAAGATATATAGTAACTGAGTGTCAGGGTTTTTTTAGTTATGATGCTTTACCAAACCCTGAACTATCCATTTCAGTGTTATTTCCCACTATATTTTAACACACCATATCTTCTGAATTCATTCTTGAAAAAATATGTTAATTTTATATTCATTTTAACTGATATATACAAAATGAATATTGCTTATATTCATTTACTACCATATAATATTTCTACATATGTATATAATACACAATGTTTACATGAGACTGAGCATTTTGTCTCATTCAATATATTATTTGTTATGGTAAAAAAACATCCAAAATCCTTCCTTTTTAGCATTTTGAAGTATACAGTACATTATTGACATCTGAATCAGCCTACTGTGCAAAAGTCTACAAGAGTTTCTTCTATCTCTAATGTAGCATTTTCTCTGTGCCACTTTTTACCCTATTCTGCTATCTTTTTAGACATTCCTGTGTAGCTCTCTCTTACGTTTCTTTAACTGATATCTGGGGAATATCTCATCAGATACAGAAGAACTTGGTAGGGAGGTTAGGATAATTTTAGTTTACTTTTGCTTTTCTCTCGATATTGACACTATAGATATGAATTTGTATTTTGAATTAATAAAATACTATGTCATGGTCTCCAGGGCTCAGGGAGAGGTCCAGCTAAGCTTAACTTCACTTTGTCATATTGGAATTGAGTGCTCACTGGCTTGTAATCTCTCACCATCCTGTCCAAGAAGTCTGATATCACAGAAGGTGATAATGACCTTAACAAAAGCGTTTCAGGGCCCTGCACAAAGTGCTAGCTGCCTTCTTCTGGATCTGGTGGCAGGGTCTAAGCACCAATAGTAGTCATTCCTTTCCAGGGCTTGGAAGCTGCTCTCCTTCCGGTGAGCCGAGAGCAGTGGACACTGGGGCTCCCTGTCCTGTGTATTACATGAACAATATCAAGGACAGTATTAAATGCCATTAATTCAGCTTGAGTTTCCCTGATAATTGTAGATAATGCAATCAAGCTTTAATCTTTTCCAATAAACTTTCCAATTTTTGGATTATCTCTAGCTGGAACTGTAATTGATATGTAGCACAGTTTTATAAAAAGCATGCGCTAGGTACTTTACCCAAGTTTCCCATGACTCAGTGTATATTTCCTGCATGCAGGTCTCGTGAGAAAGCTGCAATTCACCAGAAATTATTAAATCTATTCTTTTATAACAACCTCAATAATGGCAATATTAAATTCTAGCACTTTAGCTGTCTTGGCATTACCCTGGATGACTCTGAAGTCAAAATATCAAATCTATTTTAGATGTTGACACACTGGGGTTGATCTCCTTGTCCCTTGAATATACTCAGAAGATGTCATTTTTCTTTAGTGTGGTAAAAATAATGGATGCTCAGGAATTTTAATAGCAGATATAGCATTTATACTGCAAATTTCAGAATAAAAGAACAATAGACATTATATAAAGTCACTAAAATCCCATAAATGAGGTTGGCATTTTGATCTTTATTGTCCTTTGCATGAATAAGATCCAGAATTTTTTTTGCAAGTTATTTGTGATATTGTAAAAATTAGCAGCAAAAAAGTAAATCATATACACATGTAATCAAATTAATCTGCAATTCAATACCATGTAAATAAATGCATAAATATAGAAATATAATGTATGAAATAGTGAAAATGAGAACTATATTGTACTATATTTTCATTCACATAAATTTAAAATGAATCAAAATCAATAGCATGCATTATATCTATATCTATATCATCTATATCTATATCTATATCTATAGAAAAGGAAGAAGTCAAATTATCATTATTTGAAAATGACATGATACTCTACATAGAAGACTCCAAAAACTGCACTAAAAAACTTCTAAATTTGAAAACCAAGTTCAGTAGCATAGCAGGATACAAACTCAGCACTCAAAATCAACAGCATTCCTATACACAAACAATGAACTTGTTGAGAGACAATTATAGAAATCACATCCTTCACAGTAGCATCCCAAAAATGAAATACTTATGAATCAGTTTAACAAAAGAAATAAAAGATCTATACATTGAAAATTACAATACTCTGAAAAAAGTTCAAAGAAAGTATCAGAAAGTGGAAAGATATTCCTTGCTCATGGATAGGAAGAAACACTAAAGTGAAAATGGTCCTACTCCCAAAACTGTTAGACAGATTTAATGCAATCCCTATCAAAATACCTTTAATATACCTCACAAGCTTAGAGAAATCACTCCTAAAATTTGTTTGGAAGCAGAAGAGACCTGGAATAGCAAAAGCAATCCTGGGCAACAAAGGTTAGGTCAGGGGCATCACAATTGCTGGCCTGAAATTATACTACAAAGCTACTGTGATTGAATCGGCATGGTACTGGCAAAAAGACAGACTCGAGGGTAAGAGGAACAGATTAGAAGATGTAGACATCACTACAAACACACTTGGCAACCTTATCTTTGACAAAGGTGCTAAACATTTTCACTGGAAGAAAGATAACCTCTTTAATAAATGGTGCTGCAAAAACTGGTTTTCCACATGTCAAAGACTAAAATTAGACCCTTTTTTATCAGCATGAACTAATCTAAAGTCAAAGTGGACTACAGATCTAAACATTAAAGAAGAAAAACTAAACTGAAAGAGGAAATTATTAATTTTGAAAACATGTGTATAGTAGAGACTTCATGAACAAAACGCAGACCACATGGGAAATACTACAAAGAATCAACAAATATTATCTCTCCCTATCAAAAAGAAAAAACTTTTGCACAACAAAAGAAAACACAAATAGAGTGCAAAGACAACCTAAAAGAGTGAGAAAAGATTTTTGACAACTGTCCCTCAAACAAAGGGCTTTTATCTAGAACATATAAAGAACTGAAAAATACCAGGCCCTGCAAATTTAAAGACTCAATACAAATATAGGCATCTGAGATGAATACATATTTATCAGATGAAAAATACAAATGCAAATAAATGTATGACAAATTGTTTAATTTTACTCGTCATTCAAGAGACACAAATTAAAACATTCCATCTCACCCCTGAAAGAATGAGTATCAACAAGAAATCATCCGATAACAGACCCTGGAATGATTAGAGAAAACATTCTCCACAAAAAAGGAACTTTCCTCTACTATTTATGGGAGTGCAGATTGGTGCAACCAGTGTGGAAATCAGTGTGGCGATTCCATCAAAAACAAGGATTAGAGGTCCCATTCAATCTAGCCATTTCCCTTCTGGTTTCCTTCCCAGTGTAATTGAAAACATGATACTACAGTGATATATGTGAGTCCATGTTTATAGCAGCACAATTGCAATAGTTAAATTGTGGAAACAACTCAAATGCTCATCAATTAAGGAATGCAATAAAAAATGTGATTTTTAAAAAATATTCTGATGTATTGCTCCACCACAAAGAAGGATAAACTCGAGACTTTTTAGATCCATAGATACAGTTTGAGACCATATTCATAAGTGAAATAAATCATGTCTTGTTGTCTCACTGATGTGAGAAACTGAAGGAGTAAATAAAATCCAAAATGTGCAGCAGTTATTGTGATTTGCAAAGAAACTGTTCAAAAGGAAAGAGAGGAAGAGAGAGAGGAAGAGGGGAAAATAAGGAAGAAAAAAGGGAAAAGTAAGGAGAGAAAGTAAGGAAGAGAAAAGTTCAGGTAGCTATACCACTGGTTTCTCCTAATTCATTGAAAAGAAAGGTTTGTGCTAACCTTTTCAGGACGTTATATCATGCCTGCTGTCCATTTGTATGTTTGAAGTTTTTTCATCATTGTTGTCAGCTGAATACCAAAAAAAAAAAAAAACCAAACCAAAAAACCTTTGAATTTTTTTTTATTAGTACCTGCTTGTAGCACACGTTCACTTTCCTCCAGGTGAACTGGTACCAGTATGCAGCTGACTCTTCTTCATTCTCTTTGCCTTTCTTCACTCCCCTCACCCCTTCCTCCATTTCTTGGTCCTTCCTATTTTCAATAACCTGTATGTCTGCTTTCAGAAAGTTCCCTTGGACATTTGTAAATCAGATATTATTTCTCTTTAGAGTTGTTCCTTATATATTTTGGAAATTGACACCTTAACAAATAGATGGTTTACAGATATTCTCCCAACCCACAGGTCATCTTTTCACTCTGAAAATTGTTTTCTTTGTTGAGCAGATGCTATCTTTTTAGTTTTTATTTTCATTGCTAGATGTTTACCTACATAATGATTGTATTCCTTGTAAGGAGTTGAAACATGTTCACAACACGTTTAAATTCTTTTGTGCATGCCTCCCCTTCCCTCCTCTTCCCTCCCACCTCTGGTCCTCTTCCCATTTATAAAAGATCTATCTTCCTGTTACTAGATGATTTTTATTTTGATATAATGCTATTAGTTTTATATTTGCTTCTTTACCTATGCTTTTGTGTTAACTTTGGTTATAGGATATTTTATCTCAGTGAGAGAAAGTTGCTTTGAAATTTTTTGCAGATACTTCAAAGAATCATTTAATTTCAGCACCAGTATAGTTTAATTGCCTTTTTCTGAATAAGTAATTTTTCCTGATTGTCAGTATAATAAGCGATACTCAATTATATCTAGACTATATTGGATATTATGTTAAGGCTCTACTGAGTCTTTTTAAGTTTTCTGGTTTTTACTTTATGTATTTCTTGATTTTTAACTGATACATAAAACAAAAATTATGCAAATCAATCACATACTGTGTGGTGTTATGATGCATGTATATGTTATGCAGTATTTAATTCAGATTAAGCATATCTAGCCCATCGTACATCTTTTTATGGTGACAAAATGCAAAATCATTTATCTAGTTTATTGGGCTATACAGTATATGATCACTGTCCATAGTCACCTTACTGTTCAGTAGCATACTACAATTTCTTTCTCTTTTCGAATGTCACTGAGTAGTAGTATTCTGTTTTTGGAGGCAGGTGTCTGTAATGCAGATTCACAGCTCTCACTGTGCTGACGTCTCTCCTGGAGGAAGAGGCGTCCACTACCAAGGAGCCTGGAGCAGAAATGACTACGCCCACCCAGGCTCTGCCTATAGTGGTGCATCAGAGTCACAGGGTCACTGCTGCCACGGGGCATAGGTCCCCTATGGTCTCCACGAGTCACCTCCTTTAACCATCCTTTGACCAGGCTGAGGAGCCTTTTCCTTTCCCTTATTTATTTATCTATGCCCAGTGATAGTTTCAGTTTGTGGAGCTCCCTGGTATTCAGTCTGAGAATATGTGGAGAAAATAAAGCCAAAGAGACTTACCATGGAATCCTTCTTCAGGCCACAAAGTTGGTCACCACTTCACTTTCTTCTTTTCATCTTTCAGAGTCTTTTGGTGAGAGTGCCTTTTATTATTCCCAGAATACTCAGCCCAGATAATTTTACATATTTCGTTTCACAGTTGTAGAGTTCATCCTTAAGCATTTATGTTTGTGCATGTGACTCTCCTCTGACTCTTACAGGTTATTTACAAAGTTCTTAACATATAATTTGTCTATGAATGTGTGTGTATGTGTACAACTTTCCTCAGAGGTTTTTTGATTATTTATAAAAAGGCATATTTTAAAGTTTATGTTTGTACATGCATATGTATAGAGATGTTTACCATTTTTGGCACATTTGAATTAACTGTATATGTACATAATTAAATTTATGAAGGATTTGTATGTATACGCAAGACCTCCCTTTGATGTTTTTGATGCTTCATGAAGTGAACATTATTTTATTAGAAAGAGAATCTTTAAAGCATAGTCTTTTGTTGTCATGAAACCTCACATCTTAATCCTAGATTGCTCTCATTAGCACCATAACATTTATAAGTCAAACTATTTCAGTATCAGTGTCTTTATTAAAGCAGGACATTACATGAAATATATCAACAGTATGATATACAATATTTTGAATAATTAGTGCACACTTTGGAATGGCATCTCTGTCTACCGAAATCAATTTTAATTGCTGAGGAATACTACATTCTTCATAGCTCTTGCGTTTCTCTGTGGTGAGAAAGAGCTGAGTTAACATAAATTCACAAACTCACAATATACATACTGAATATCACATGTGGTAACTGCAGTGAAAATAAGGCAGAATAATAAGAATATAGATTTTTAGGATTTGGTATCACTAATTTTAAAAAGTTTTTGAGAAAAATGATTCACTGACATGATCACTTTGCAGTAGATACTTAAATGTGATGAGAAACAACATAACACAGGTTAAGCAGGCAGATGTTCCAGAGGTGGAATATAAGCAGAGGTGGTGAGACAGGACGCCAGGGTCTTTTTCCTAGAGAAATAAACCACAAGAGAGAGAAGTGGGGGGAGTGGTGTTTTAGCCATTTTGTTTCTCTAAAGAACTGTGTAAAGTTTTCTTACAACAAAATCACAGTGTTCTCTGGAATTCCATAAAGTTGTTCAAAATGTGAAGCAGATTCCATAGTGTTTAGGTGAATACCATGGAGTCTCACTCACGCAGGCTAGGCGGACCTGCGCTATCTGTAGGCGTCTGAACGTGGATATCTGCGCGAAATACCTCAAGCACTGCAATAAAGAATGTTGACGGCATTTGCTTCTCACTACTGCAGTTGGAGTATCCTTTAGGAGGGTAATAGTGCTCACTGTTAAATCATTCATGTGACTCATGGTGTGCTCTCTTTCTGTGATTGTCTAAAATAGTTAATTTATAAAGAAATTCTAAGCACACCTATGGATTGCTTCCTCTTCGCGGGCAGGAGGGCTTAGTGATGAATGTGGCCAAGCTGCTCCCCCCAGGAAGCTCCTGGAGGGCATCTAGGTGGGGTGGGGGGCAGCTGAGGGGAAGGAGTACACAGCAAGCGAGGCAAGGAGGCAGAGCTGGCATTGGCTCTTCTTAATGGATCCTTGCAGGAAAAGTGAGAATTCCGGCAGAAAGGAAGCTCATCTGTATTTAAACCCAGTCAGGTCTGTTTCAAGAAATACAAAAGGCTGGAGCCCTTAGTGATATTCTCATCTCATAACAGGCACCAGACATAGGTACACAATTGTGAGAGCTCATGTGAACAAAATTTGAAGGATTTGTGATTTCAGTCAAACTAATGTATAAGCAAAGCTCTTCTTCTCAGAGAAACGATGTAATTGTTATAACGTATCTTGCCCTGTCAATGTTTTCTATCCACATATTTTAATATGCTGATGTAACAATTTATAAATTGCTTATGTCATTCAGCTCATCTTCGGTTCTCTTATTTACACAGATATTTGCATTTTGCCAGTGAAAGCTGTGTTAAGGTGATCACAATTTAGAACAAAGCGTTATTTATAATGGTATACAGCTCACCAGCAGCACTAGCAGCAGGCTTTCTCTTCTTTTAAACTGGAAAGCTTGGTGTCTCAGTACGTGGATAAATTGTTAGAATTGACAAGTTAGTTTACTCACTGATGTTAATGAGCCAAAGTGGGCAGAGTTTTCATCCTAGGAGAAAAGTGTGACTCTAGGTTATTGAGCAGCAGTTGAAGATCATGATGTGAAAAGAAATGAGAAAATGAAACACCATTTTTCATCAGTGTTTACAAAGGCAGGGAAAATGTGACTCTTTAATTAGTGTCTCTCTCTCTCTCTTCCTCTCTCTCTCTCTCCCTCTCTCTCTCTCTTTCTCTCTCTCCCCATTTCTGTCTTCTGTCAATGTCTCTATCACTGCTACCATTTCTTATCCTCTGAGATCAGTCTTTGTTTCCCTAACTTAATACACATAATAAAATATTTATAAAATGCAGTGTCACAACATATTCCAGGAAACTTACAAAATGTTCAGGGTACTTGACTCTCAAATTTTCTGCAAGGCAAATGTCTTAAGAAAATACGTAGATCTGTATGTAAAAGAGTATATCCGTGAATGTACACCTCAATTTTAACAGTAGGACTCAATTTTAGCACTAGGAAAATCTTAGCAGCAACTTATGAGTCTTGTATGTATGCCCTATTTTTAAAATGTTTTTAAACATTTCTGTGAATGTGATCTATAGTTATTATGAGACAAACAATATATGCATATTTCAGCGGCTGGTTGACTGTGTTAGGCTAAGAAGTTTAGAAGTTTAACTAAATTGACTCAGGGTTCACCCTTGGGCATAGAAGACCCGCCCTAGGGCACCTAGTCACCTGGATGGTATAAAGGGGAACAGGAAGGATAGGTCTGCTCCTGTGTTCTCAAAGGTGCTCCAGTCTTTGTCCTCGGTGAGAATGTCATCTGCTGGCTTCCAGGGCAGACTCCAGCCTCCCTCACAGACCCGTCAGCCTCCTGCTATGAACTAGCAGCGGGCACCACAGTGAGATCCAGGCCTTGGACTGAGCGCTTCAGTTTCCGGTGTGCAGGCCCCTCTGCAGGCTTCCTCATCCGACTATGTGACTGGCCACAATTTCTTATGCCTTTATATTTCAAATGTTCTACCTTTTTTCTAGTGAAACACTGACTGATACACATATCCACACATATTAACAAGCAACACATATACATATATACTATATAACCTATGCTTTAAAAAGAAATTTTCAAAATACATTGTTTGAAAATGTATAACTACATTGACACTTGTTTCATCTATCAAAGCATATTTTAAGTAGTTTTTAACTATTTTTATGCCTTTCTGGATGTTCCAAATTTTCTTACATTAAGGTAATTTTGATAAAACTAATGGTTGATACTAAAAATTGCTTCACAGTGCTTAAAAAAATTGAAGAAATGGTTAAAAAATGCAACATATTAGACAACAGAGAACCTTTCCAAATGTCTAAAGTTCAATAACATTTCTTTGAATCCATTTTTTGTTTTGTCACATTTAAAACCTGTATTCCTCACTTTACAGTCACAGGACTTTGGAGAAGTAAATGGTAACATTTGCACATTCCCTACATAAACAATATGATCCACATAGAGTGTCATATTTCTGAAATTCAAAAATAGTAGGTTTACAGAAATCCTTTATGAATCATGTATTTTATACCATTGCTTTTCCAGCTGACTTTTGGCTTCTTGGCCATTGTTAAAATCCTTAACTGAAGAAAATCCTCCCATTTTCCATCTTGATAATAGCAAGGATGTGGTTTGTAAGATAGCATTAAATATAGGGAAGAATATTTTTTTGGCATCAATATAAGTATGAATTAGCAAAAATGTTATAATTAAGAATGTGTATGTGTCCAAGGAACATTTTTTTAAAATTATGATTTCTAGTACAATGTCTCCAGTAATGATTTATATCCAGTTGGCTCATATATAGTTAGATTTCTAAATCATATGTATTTGCTGTATATGCAGCATCATCAAGTTTATAATTATACTGGGAGCAGTATTTTCAGCATCCTAACTTTAGCACATCTGCATTATTAAGTGGTACTGCACAGCTTTAAAAATGCAACAATCCAAACTCAGAATCATTCTTCTTTGTATATATTTCAAATGTCACTCCAAATATGGATGAAAACTGACCTTATTAGGTGCTTCGAAATATTCCCACAGGGTTAGTATGAACATGACTGAGTAATATTGATCAGAGCTCAAAGTTCAAACCTACACAAATAATTAACTTGGTCTTACTGCAGGCTGTGAAACCAAAATTCTTCCCCTCACTGTCTTCCAAGGGTTTCCAGAGAGTTGAAAGAATGACCCACTTTTCTCTAGGATCATACTCATAAATTATTATAAAAGGTAAAAAGTGGCAAAGTTGGCATGAATTCCATATTCCCATGTACAACCTAATGGCTGCATGATGAGTTTCAAAAATTTATTTCTATCGTGTATATATGCATTTTCCCTTGCATCCTAATTTTAAAAGGAACAAGCAATATTTACTATAGTTTTCATCATTTCCTAATTTTAAGGTGTCCAAGAATTATATGTGTAAGCCTGATTCTTTCTTCCTTTTTTTTTTTTTTTTTTGTCTTTTGAGTCAGGATCTCCCTATGCAGTTCACCTCCTGCCTCAACCTCCTGAGTGCTGAGATTACAGGTGTGTACCACCATGCCCAGATGTAAACCTCATTTGAATAGAAGAAATCTCCTTAATTTTTTTTTATCTTATTATGTGAGCAGCATGTCCAAACATCTAGTTTTCCAAGACCAATGCCTCCATTGGTTCAATCTTGCCTCCATTCTTTTCCTATGTACTCACCAATATCACACACACACACACACACACACACACACTTCTCAGCAGCTGATTGATACAGAAAAATACACTGATACTCTTGATGCAGCTGATTGTAGATAACACAGGCTGCTACACAGAGCTCCATGCAGTGAAACACACTGCAGTCTTCTCTCTTGATATAACAAATGTCATGGGTTTCTAACCTGCAGAACTTCCATATCTTTGCATTATTCCAAATGAACAGTTGTTTCACTCCCTTGATGCCTCTGGACATTTCTAGGGTGATCCTCAAACTGATTCTTAGTAAACGCTGAGGGCATTTCTGAATGCTTGTAGAAAGGGAGACCTTAAAGCTAATTCACAAGGACACAATTTTGTCAAACAAGCCCAGGCTCCAGTTGTTCCTAAATGCTTTTTCTACCTCAGCAAGTTCAATCTAAGTCTCTGTCTTTCTATCCTCCTAGCACTGGATGAATCCTGCTCTTCTTAATCACCGCCTCCACTGGGAAACAGTATTGAAGACTGGTTTACTTTCTTGTGCTTAAATAGAGAAAACTCTAGTTCTCACAAAGGCTACTGCAAAGTTCTAGGTCTCAGCTCCTCCTTTAGGGAAAGAGCAGCTTTTATTAAATGAATACCATAATGGGCTGGTGTGTTCACGTCTGATTGGCATCTTGTGTGAAACTGTGTGTCCCAGTTGGTCAGGAGAAGGGAAGGGAGAACTTGGTACAAGAAGTTACTTGGGAGAAAGACTAAATCCTGTATGACTTTTATTAATTTATTTTATTTTACCATCATGTGTGTTCTGTGATTAAATATCCTATTCTGCTTTCCCTAGGACTTAATTTCCATATACCCAATCCCTGTTGTGCTGAGAATGTGATGATGTAGATTCATGAGCTACCGATTCTCACACACTGCCAGTCATCCCAGCCACCTAGAGGGTTACTCAGATTCTGGGGTGCTACCTTCCAAGTGCGACCCTTTCTGTGAGTTCACGCTGCTGCTGGTGACCACAGATGGGAAATCACTGAACTAAACTGATTCATTCCATTCAAAGATGCTTCCTGTTTGGGTCCTCAGACCAAATTCTTACATAGAACTGCTTGAAACTTTAGTTTTTAACCACAGAAAGAGGAAATTCAGGGAGCAAGTCACATTAATTAATGCTTCGGATTACAAAGGATCTCAGGTGTAATACACTCATAAAGGTGGTGCTACTTAGGAGATAGAAAATGAAAGCAGGTTTTAATAATGGGTGAGAATAAGAAAGCAAAACTAGGTCCTTGGGGGAAGAAACCCACAAACCAATTAATCTGACTTGTATAATTTTTGTCCTAAGGGCCAGGCATGCAGCTGAATGGCACAGTGCCTGCCTGGAAAGCATAGATCCTAAGTTTGAGTCCCAATATTTAAAAAAATTATAGTTTTTTCAGGGAACATTTAAGAGTCACAAAATCACATTACACTGTGAAAGCTAAATTTAACTCTGTTTTCCATCAAATTGATTATGATTTTACATAATCTATCTTACATGAAAAAAGTAGATTCTCACTTATGCTTTCATTAATGAAGATTACTATAATTCTAATTTTTAAACCTATTTTGAAATAGCATGTATTGAAGTGTCCATCATAAGACATGTTATTGAAAAATCAAATGTTGTTTCTCACTACACTGTAAGGTGTTTAGTTAATTTATTATAAAATTTAAAATTTTATGTCCATACACTTAGACAAAAGTATGTTATAAATTTTACTTAGTGAACAAAACTGTAGTGTTTAAACAGTCAAATTATATAATATCAAAATGTATAGCCAGGTTATTATATAATGATGTGTGTTTTATTATTAATATTCCATATTGCCTGAATGACACAAGCAAAAGTTATAAGCAATATAATCACACTTGGTATAAAGAACCAGGAAAAGGATAAGTTAGCATTACATATTGTAAATTGCAAAACAGTTTAAATGCAGATTTAACTTTTCTATGGAAAAATGAGTATCATACCAAGGCACACTTAAAATGTTACTACTATAGTAATATATGCATGCAAACTTTCAATTGTTCATATTTACATGTTTATATATGTACAGATGCACATTAGTGATTCAAACTTGGAGTGTATGTTCCCCAAGGAAACAATATTCTGTCTGTCCTCCTCCTCCTCTTACTCTCTTCCTCTCTCCCTCTCTCTGGCTCTCCCTCTCTCTCTGTCTCTCTCTCTCTCTCTCTCTCTCTCACTCTCACTCTCTCTCTCACACACACACACACTCACACACATGCACGTGCACACATACACATCCTGAAACATTTTTGATTGGGAACAAGTGCTACTTGAAATCTAATCATTGAGATGCCGCTAAATATTGTATAATGCACTGGTCTTCCTTCAGTGAATAGCAATTACAAGACAAGACTGTTGAGAAATCCTGAGAAACTGAAGTCACTGAGTCACAGGTGATCTGAAACTGGAGAATTATATTATTCCTCTTACTTCAGCAGTGCCAGTCAGAGACATTGGTATTTATTTCTTCATCAAACTGAAAGTTCAGAAAACGACCCTAATAAAAGTCTGGAATGAATGCTACTGTTTTAATCAATGTGGATAGACAAAGAAATGGAGGCTTCACAAGTTCCTAAATGCTTCCTTCTGCATGAAGCAAACCACCCAAAGAGACCATGCAAATTACAGATCAAGGGTATTTATTTAAAAGAAAACTTATTAATAAGATCACAAGTGATTTTACTTTACACTGCATACTTGCAATAATAATTATTTTAGTTTCTCTAGATAAAAATGCAAGAAAGGATTAGACAAGAATTTGTTCTGTCTTTGAAATAAAAAAAAATAAGCAGACAGGAGGGTCAGTGAGATTTTTGACAGTTTTTTAACAACTGAAAGTGTTTTCAAATGTTGCATTGTATTGTCAATTTAATGAAGCTTGTTTATCTGTATGCATTGTTTTCTCAACCTAGCAGTTATGAATAATATTTCAGAATTCATCATAGTAAATAGTAAAATACAGTATTTTATCTAAAAATTTTCTAACACAAGCAATTTTTAAATGTTTTGAATCTATTTCACATGCTGAAAAGGTTAAACCATTCATTTTACTTTTTATGAAAAGTATTTTTTAATATATGATAGACAAGAATATAGCTGGTTTGTAAATGTGTCAGCTTTCTGCCTGTTTTCCTTCTCTCCAATTTCTCCCTCTGATCTCCTCAGACACTTTATTCTCGCCTTCTCCATTCTCCCCTCGATAACTCCCTCCTTCCGTCTCTCCCCCTTGGTCCTTTCTCCCATCTATTCTTTACATAGCACGCATATGCTCTTTTGAGGAATGTGCCAACAGCAACAGGGTGAAAACAAACAAACTTTCTTTGCTGAATCTATTGCTGAGGGTTTCATCGGGCTTCTGAGCTGGTAGAAATAGATTTTCATTCAACTGAATTTCTATGTCATGGAGATCCCTTCGGGCAGCTACAGAAAGCAGTCTTTGTAGTCCTTCTAACAATTGCTGGGTGGCAAAGATTTCCCAGGAAATGGGGTCACAGAGCTGCAGCGCTGCCGTGAGCACGTACGCAGGTGTCCTCGGGGCTGTTGTCATCACCCATACCTACACTGTGGTCCTTGAATGACAGTCTCAGCTGCATAAAGATCGTGGAATTCCGTGGATTCATCCCATAGATAATATTTTTATTAACCAATCAGACTACTTTTCATTTATTTCTGTGGCTTTCATTTCCCTCTCCAGTCAAATTCTGCCTGGTATGACCAAGGCCCTTCTTCCAGCGGTGGATGGAAGCCACCTTCATCATCTATTTCTATTAACACAGCTATTAATACAGCTTATCCAATAACAGCCAGGCTAGAGTGGCACCTGCCATTCTTCGCAATCAGTAGCCAGATGTTAAATTTCACTCAGTCAAGACAGTTTGATTCGCAGATAATTTGTTTTGGCATTAGTATTAGGACAACATGAGTGTTTCCTATTTACTGGTTGACAATAAAGACTAATCAGCCTGGTTCTGTAGGAACAGAGGATTGAAAGAAAAAAAAATGAACACATAGACCTGATATCTATACAAGTGTGGAAGTAGTTATTGCATCAAACTGATTACCACAGAACCTAGGAGTGCTGTGCTTCTGGACAAACAGGATGTATTCTATCCCATAAATGAGAGGGTATTAAACAGTGGAGTCAATTAATTAATTCATATGCGGCTGTAGACACGCACTGTACTGAAATGAGAGAGGAGACTGCATAAAAGCTAAACAGACTTTGTCATATTCCAGACACGATACATTACAGTGGTATCTGGTAGGTAGCTGACGACAAAGGAAATGAATGACGAAAGTAGAACAATTTGGAAATACAGCGCTGTAACCTTGTGCTGGCTTTGGCAGTACATATACTAAAATTTTGTCACCTAGGAGGAGAACATGTAAATTTCAGATGAGACAGTTACTGAAGTAGGCGCGTGTTAGGCATGAAAATTCAATCAGGTCACCACTGCTGGGCCTCATGCAGGCACACTGTGTGGCGATATAACTTAACTGCTTGTGCAGGGAAATTCAGAAACAGGTATATAATATAATAATCTGCAAAGTTTTGCACTGATTGTTTCATAAAATTCCAGAAAATCAATTTACCCAGGGAAGTGTTCTTACGATGCAGCAGCACTTGTATTTTTGGAAAATAGATTGCTCATTTGTGCAAAGAGATCGCTTCTAGAAGATACATGAGTTTTGTTTTTATGATTCACATTAACCATCTTTTTGCTATGTGCCATTCATTTCAAACTATTACACCATGCATTTTATGTAGTTTCAATCAGTTTTCCACCTTTCAATTAATATCAATATCCAGACCCACACTTCCTAGTCTGAGATATGCTCAGTTTCTGTCAAAATGATGTTTTCTGTTACTGACTTGCTCTAGAAGACTTACCTTTGTTTATTCAAGTGATTCCTTAGCTATTTGTTTGTTGGGGAGAGTAGTTGAAGTTAAACAGGCAGAAAAAATACTACATTATACTTAGCCCAATAATTACAAATTTCACACATCATTTTTAAAGACTTATAAGCTATCCCAGAAAAAAAGCCTTGAGATATCATGTGAAAACACTGATCATTCACAATGATAATTTTTAGTAAAACTATAAATAATAATAGCACACTATTACTATTTGAAATTTTATGCCTCTGAAATCGGTATTTGGAATTGTAATATCCCAGGCAATAATGTTAGGATGATTTAAGGGATAATTAGGTCATGTGTGAAGCCCTAACAAATGTTATTAGTGCCTTTGCAAAAGAGATCCCATCACCCGAGTGCAGAGCAAGTTGCCATCTATGAACTAGGAGGTGGACACTCACCAGACACTGAACGTGGAGGTACCTTGAGCTGGGTCTTACCAGATTCCAGAACTGTGCAAAACAGACTTCTGTTGTTCATGAATCAAAATAGGATGTTGCAGTTGCAGCCCATATATACTGAGACACAAATTTACTAAGAATTTATATTTCCAAGTGTGAATCTAAATACTGTGTTACTCAGAACAATATTTAGAAGCAGATACAATGACTTTCATTTTATAAGTGAGAAAATGAAGGAACAAAGAAGTTAAATAATTCATTGAAAATTACAAAACAAGTTCATAGTTTAGCAATTGTGCGAGTTGTTTGTAAACGTATTTGTGAATGATTTTTCTTTTCTCATTCACTTAAAAATAATCATATTATATATATATATACATACATATATGTATATATGTATGTATATATATATATATATATATATATATAGAGAGAGAGAGAGAGAGAGAGAGAGTATTTGGCTATTAGTATTCAAAATATTGCCTCTTTATTCCATTTCATTTGGGTATATTAAAAATGTCTTCAAAATGTCTTTAATAATAGCTGATTTTCACAAACCATTAACTGATTTTTGTTATTAATGATTGATTTCCAAAAGGTATTTTAAATACTGCAGAACTTCCTTTTATCAAAAGATTCACTTAATTGTGTATTTTTCAAATTCACCTTCAACCTGCTTTATTGCAATTTCCAGAAGGAATAAAAAGTTAAATTTATGTCTACCAGGATACAGTTTACACCTGGCTGGTACAGAATGGAGACATCACATTTTTTCACACCTAACCAAATGGATTCTACAACAAAATTATCTATTCCTGTCAAATGTTTGGACAGTACTTATTTCTGCCAGTGACACTGTTTTTTAAAAATATTTCAAAATTCAATTAATCAGAACTTTGGAAAAACAGTAAAAGTATTATTCTAACTCTTAAGTTGATTTTTTTCTCTTCTTTTCTTTTTTAGATTTACGAGACCTGTCCTATGTCCTCGGGCTGGTCACTAACTTCTTCCAAGAGCCATTAGATTTCACTATTCTCCTGCCATGTTTTACACCTGATCGCAGCTCTGCCCAATCCAGAGAGCTGTGTGTCATCATGGCTTGCAAAGGAAAAGCACCAGCCTCCACGGGGTATGGCTGGAAATGCAGACTCTCAGGTCTTCAGTGAATCAGACATAACCCCCAATCTGTTCCTATGCACATCAAAGTTTAAGAAGCACAGTCCCAGGCTAAATGTGTCTAAAAATCCTGGTCTTTCTTCAAATCTTTGAGGATTAATATGTTTATACACATCACCCCAATAAATACAGTGATATTTGGCACATCACTTAAGAGAAAACATTTGTAAGGAAAATTAAGAATAAGTTACTGCTTGTGTTAAAACAGAATTTATTTCACTAATAATTTTCTAGAAAATTACATTGTCCCAAATCTTCCTATGGTCTTGCATTTGACTTACCCACTGACCATAGCCTTCTCCAAAAGTTTTATCTGTTCTATTCATTGTGAAGACATTCTCCTATATCACTATTAATTTTGACATTTGAATTTAAAATGTCAGTAAGTTCAGCAACAAGAGTGGCAGCAGTCTGAAAAAGCCCTTTGTCTTATTTTCAAATATGAAGAATATTGTTGCTACAAGGCTCATGTAACATTTTGTAAAACAATAAATATGACCATTTAATGTCAGCCACACAACAAGAAAGAAATGTGGATGGGTGATTTTCAGGCAATTAATGCATCATGATTAGATAATGTTCATAAAAATCGTTAGTGTAAATATTTTTGTAGCTATGAGGAAACCAAATGATAGATGTTAAGAGTAGATGCATCATCTTTAAAAAACACACTGATATCATCAGTAAGTAGTAATAATTGAGGAAAATACTAATTCAGTTGTCTCATTTCCAAATATAAACTGTCAATAACAATTGTCACTAAAATCCATCTTGTTACATGTCTCCATAGAAATCAATTTAATTACACTGTGCTTTACCTGGAATAAAAGTTTGCTATTCAGTTCCATTTCCTGAGATCAATAATGCTCTAAATTACCATCCTGATTTCTTTGTTTATACTGAGTCATTGCCTAATTTCTTTCACAATTTTAAAAAACGATTAGAATTAGTAGTCAAACCAATATCTTTTTATCAACCTTCCTGAAATACTTCCCAGACAAAATGTTTTTTGGTAGTTTTATATTCAAATTGCTTATTTTCTAGTTTTTGGTGCCAGAAAACACCTTAGTGTTCAAATCACTTATAATTATAGTGCTTATTAGTAGTTTGCAACAATATCCCTTTTATCTGAATAACACAAGGTATTTTACCACCAAGTTAGGCTCCAGTCCCGAAGCCCCCACAGAGATCTGGGGAGATGAGAGGAACTGCTTCCATCAGTAATGGAAGGAAGATTGAAGTTCAGAAAAATAAATTGCCAAGCTTTTGACAGACTTTGCACTCTCTCCGCACATCCTGATTAAAGATTTTCAAATGTACAGGTGGTCATATCTGCATGGTACTTTATGGTAGGATAACAAACTCTTATGTTTAAGACTTCTGTTGTTCTAACTTAGGACAGGCTTCATTTCTATGGAGCTATACTTCTGGTCACTGTACATTCTTTGATTTTTATTTTTTGTTATGTTTTAAGTAAGATTTTTTGCTTCAAAGGGAGTCAAAAAGTCTTCACAGAGACATTAAACGATGCATGTTTTTGTAAAAGTATAGATTTGTTTATTCTTATATAGCGACAATAAAAAAATTAAATGACTCTAAAATAAAAATCACCTGAAAGTTTCCACCAAGGGGAAAAAGTCACATTTAATATATTATTGTATTTATATACCGTAGAAGGACTACATTATAGCTGGATATTTTCACAGCATACAGTAAAATAGTCTGTGTCTGTTTTTTCCTCCCTCTTAATATGTTAATAAGATGACTCAGAGTTGGTTTCTTTGTCAATGTTTGACCAGCTTTTTTGCTTCTTTTTTCATCTAGCATAGAATCAAATCAATTTTTAAAAAATACCTTGTGTAGGCCAAGATCGGACCCTAGTATCATGTTTGAATCCCTGCAACTGGCAATTCTCACCTTACTTAGAAAGTGAGTCTTTGTTAACAGGAGAATTTTAGGGATTTACATGTGGGAAGATTATTCTGGATTATGAAAGTGGGCACTAAAGGAACAGGTGTAGATTCTTATGGAAGCAGAGAAAAATGTAACCCACACAGAAGAGGAGCCAATATGATGTAAGACAGGAGAGTGGAGGTTACATATCCACAAGCCGAGGGGGCCCTGCAGCTCCAGAACCCGGAAGAAGCAAGAGCAGCTTCCTTTAGACACGCAGAGGGAAGGCAGGCTGCGCACACCTGGACTTCAACCCAGTTAAACTGGTTGCAAACTCCAACCTCCATAATTGCTAGAGAATTGATCTGTGTTATTCCAAGCCACAAACACTACATTAATTTATTAGAGCACTTGCTGGAAAGCAATGCATCCTCACAATAGTTTTCGTTTTTTCTCATTTATAAGCTAGTCGGCAGCGATCTTAACACCTACATCTTTCCTTTAGGACTCCAAGAAATGGAATACCATGGGAAAAATTGTTTGGTCCAGCTGATTAATGCCACCAAGACAGGGACAGCAAACCTTTTAGAGATCAAGGGTCAAGTGCAATACAAACCCCACTTATTGATCACAAAGTGCCAGCACTGCAATTAAACCTGAGTGCTGTGGTTCTAGTTAAGTCAAAAAAACTCTCCAGTAACATTTTTTTGTCATAAAAGAAAAAAGACAGTAACATGTGTGCCGTAGGTTCACCATCAGTGCCCTGGAGCTGTACTGCCCCACCACAGCAGACCTCCCCAATTCCTGCACTGTTATATTTTCTAATGAATTTTTGTCCCCACACTGTTCAAGTGGGTCCCAACTTTAGCGCTACTTTCATCTCTCATTGTATTCTTCCTTGCTATAGTACTATTTAATTCTAAAGGAGGCGGACTTAGGAAAAACACATGTTTCGATTTCTCACTTCCGATTCAGTCTCCTTTACATATTAATCTTGCTTTTACTTAAAATCATGTCCAGAAATTTATTAGCTATTTTATTAGTTATTGTATTCCTACTTAACATTCTAATATATCCAAATACTGTTTATTCATCCATTTATTTGCTGAAAGTTATTGGGTTTTTTACCTTATCTTTATAAAAAGCTTTTTCTTCTTTTGGTGACTTTGAATAAACTCTACAGAAATCTGAAAATGCATTTCCAGATTATAATGTGAATACTAGTTTCTAGTTTTCCACTGTCTTATTTTAAAAATTTTTCTAGCTTGAAATAGTGGTAAGATAGATGTTAGAGAGAGAGAGAAAGAGAGAGAGGAGAAAGATAATAGATAAATATACTATAGGTGACAGACAAATAGCTATTATGGGCTCTGTTTCTATGGTCAGCTTAAGGTGCTGACAGGAAGTGTTAGTTCAGTTGTGTGAATATACTTAAAAGTTTGAAGAATACCTTACAAAATAGAGATATGCAGACCAAGGTCTCTGGTGAATTTCATTAAAATGAACAGTCCTGAAATTTTGACCTCTTTAAGATTCCAAAAATCTCCGCTAAACCTGACCTCAGGTAAGTATAAGGAACCTATTATATGTGAGCAAAGTAATACCAGTGATCTAAAGATTTTTCATAAGGAAGCATTCATCTGAAATACCACCATTTAATTTATATGTAAAATTTCCAAGTATTGAATTCTAATAACAGAATAATGTTGCCTTGCTACTTTTACTTAAAAATAGGTTTTAAATCTATGTGTCTTTATCTATTTCTGCCTCATATTCACTTCTAAGAAGCCATCACTTGAAGGTAAGCAGATTCACAAATGAAAAGGCAGTATCTTAAAAACATTTAAATGCATCCTATATCCAAAAATTAAATTTCATTCACATGTCCCCTCAGTGCTTTACTGTTCTGTAGGTTTTCTGCTAATTTTTGCTTCAATTATAAGTGCTGTCTCTCTAAGAGTAGTTAAATCTTAAATATAGTCTATGAGCTCTATCAAATTTCCAGTATACAAGAAAATCTGGGATTATGATCCAGAGAATACACCATTAGTGCATTATTTACTATCCAGGAATGATTTCATTTCAGAAGTTAAGAGTTCTTTTAGGGTTGGTACAATATTATAACTACCTGAGGGTCACAAATTCCAGTTATCCTTTTGTAATATGTAGTGTCATGACTGTGAGTTCAGGGCTTGTATAAGCTGAGATTGGATGTGACCAGAAAAATCAGTTGAAATCCCAGAAGCACAATTCTGAGAAGGTCTTTCTTCCTGTGAAACTCACATTGACCCAGTCTTTTGAGAGTGATTGTTTTATATACTTCAGTAGAATAAACTTCATGCTTGTTATACATCTTGCTAATTATTTATGCAGACAAAGCATAAACTCTTCTTTGAATCAAACTATGGACACCTGGCCTTTTTACAATTGGTTTACTTTTGCTATTAGAAAATTTATTTCCTGCTTAATTATTCTAATTTCATTGATGAGTCAGTAAACTAGAATTAATTTATCATATAACTAAAATTTTAGAACATTATTATATGGACTTAGTGATCTCATCTATCAAAAAGAATATATTAGAAAAATAACATTAAATTTAATAATAATGTTTAAAAATAGAATGTAAACTTTGCCTAAAAATTTCAAGGTGTTTTTATCTAGAATTTTAGTAAAAATTAGATAATCTCTCTGAATTTACATTATTTTTAAGTTTAAACTTTATGTTTAAACTCAGAAAAACTTTACACTATAGATTTAACGGTAACAATTGAATTTTTGGATATAAATTAGCACCTAAAGAGCAATTTCTCCTAGTTCCTTATAAAGGGATAGTGACCATTTTAGTTACTTTTTTTGTTGTTGAAGCAAAATATCTGACACTCTAAAGAAGGAAATGTTTGTTTAGCTCACAGTTTGTAGAGGATCCAGTCCATAACTGGCTCACTCATTGGCAAAGTGGCACAAGGCAGAGTGTCAACAGTTCATGGTAGAAGAGAAAAAAAGAAGGAGGGGGGAGAGAGAGAGAGAGAGAGACAGAGACAGAGAGAGAGAGAGAGACAGAGAGAGAGAGAGAGTATTGGACCATGAATCAATCACAAACTCAAGGTTCATCCAATACTGAAATTCCCACCCCCATCCCCCTATGACTGCATATGGTTTTGAGGGGACATTCAGACACAAACTATAGCACTACCGTCATAGACTATAACACCCCTTCTCCCATATGCTTCCAGTAAGGTCTGACTTAGCAGCTTGAATTTAGCTGTGAAAATCTGTGTGTTCCTTTTGTCCATCCTTATTCTGAATAAACAAGATAAACAGAACAAAAGCAGAAGATGCAGACTAAGTCCTGACTTATCTGAGAATAAATAGAGGATTTTTGGAAAAGGCTATCTCATGATTTCTTAGCTTTCTTTGGGTTCATTTTCTTATTTTTTTCTTCCTCCTCCCACTAGTTTTTTGTGGAATGCCTGAAGAGCATGTTCAGCCCAAGAGATGCCTACAGAGAAGCTCAGCTACTGGCCTCATGCACCATTAATTGCTCAAGAAGACAAATAATTGATCCATTCTAATAATTACCCTACAAGGAAACTGAACTATTATTACATTAATGTAGCAAAATCTCTCTCCACAAAAATTACTGGAAATGACTCATAAGCTACCTGATCAGCTACCACGATTTATTTTGTTGTTATTAAATAAAGGCAAGTTCAAATTTTCTTACATCACGTAAGATTATAAGATTTACTTGAATCATGTGGGCAAATCAACATTCCATACTTTGGTCTCTGACCAAAAAGGAAAAAAGGTATTTTCTGGTTGACTGGTTGTCTGAGAGAAATTTTTGATTTGCCATCAGCAAAGCTGTGTGAGTAACTTCCAGGGAACAGATGAAATAGAACATTTTGGAACTGACTTCTGTGTTTTGAGCCAGCTGAGCTATTTTTGACAAAATACCTTGAGTGAGGAAAGGATATTAATCAATCAACCACTCTCTTTCTATTTCCCAAAAGTTTAAAAGTGGGAATTATTTTTTAAACATTTTATATTCTTGTTTCCATATTTTTTACTCAGAACAGAACCATAATTCACCTCCTAGTATGTGAACAAAACTTAGGGCATCAGAGCTCTGCATCTCAGTTTAGACCCTGGTGTGGTTCCCTGACTCCAGCTTGTATTGAAAGGATCAGTCTCATCCAGTTATCTATATGCCCTGTTTTTCAATTTTTTCCTCTTCTTTTTCATTTTTGTAGAAGTTGAAGAATAGTATGATTTCCAGTTTTTTGGACATATGAAAAGTTTATATATGTGCTTAGACTAATCCATGGCAAATAATAGATGGTTAGAAGATATTATTTTACCAAAGAATATTGCCTCCAAGAACATAAAGCAAATATCATTGTATGTACAGAAAACTTGAGTTAAAAAAGATCTAATGGGGTACAGACTGGAGATAGTGTATTTATTAAAGATTTTTTTAATAATTAGATCATTGCTGGTCCTGTTTCAGGGTTAAATAGTTAAATGTATGACATATGGGCTGGGATAATTTATGAATGTGCTAAATAACACCATATTGCATACCTTAAATATATACAATATATGATTTGATATAAATGAATAAATAAATGAAACTGATTGAAAAAGTTCAACTTCAAAGGCAGGAAGCTGAATAAAATGCAATTACCCTTATCTCTGACTACTCTGCTTTTCCTCTGTGAAGATTCCTAGTAATTATAGGAAAGCAAAATAAGTAAATATCTAGTTTGAAGGTGTCTTATAAAAGTAGTTCAATTTAACCACCCAAAAACTTGTATGAAAGATGAGCAGCCCTGCCTTCCGAGCTGTATTTAATTTCCATGTCATTGTGTTGCTGGCACAGCCATCTGGCTTAATTCATTCTTACCTGCGTTTTACAGGCATCTGCTATTCTCCAAGTTACACCTCGTGATGCTGCAAGTGTCTCTTGCCATTTTGCTCTTATGGCGTAAAGCAATACCAACTGTGACTCAGAGCCTGATTTTATAGGAGTTTGAATATGTACACTTGACTCTGGCCTCCATGCTTTAGCACACTACCTCAAGTCACTGACTCTGCCATGGGCCACACTTTTTCAGCTGTACCAGCATCGAAATTCAAGGACATGTCAGCAAAAGTTAATGACAGGTAGGTCTACTTTCTTTTACCCATGCAGTACTGTGCTATGGCAGCTCCCTGTCTGCACACAGCATTACTCACAGCTCTTCGATTTGAATTGCTTACTGCTCTCCCCTCCCCTTCCTCCAAGGCTCTCTCGTGATCTGTCCCCCCAAACAGCGTCATATAAAGGAGCTGGTTCTCTTTATCCTTTCCTTTCTAGTTTATTCTCTCTCCCAAAACTTGGCCAGATTTTAGCTAGACTTGTTTTCTCCTGAGAGAAAGAAAGAGAAAGAGAGAGAGAGAGAGAGAGAGAAAGAGACAGAGAGAGACAGAGACAGAGAAAGAGAGTGAGAGAGAGAGATTCTGTTTTGTTTTGTTTTTTTTCAGGGGGTAAGGGACTGAGCCAATGAGCTTCTATAGGAATTGTTTTTCCCCAATCTAAATGGAGTAAGTTGTAGTGCACAAATGTGTCAACAAAACATTTTTTGTGACCCTAATGGCTTATAACCAGACATTCCTAAAATGTAATACATTCATGGGGGGACTTTGGGGAGGTGATTTGATTATAGATGTATGACACTTATCAATGGAAAAATCCATTGTTGAGTTTATAGCTGTGATAGTTGATTGATTATGTCAACTTGAGTATCACCCAACTAAATTGGCTCCCATAGCTGAGTGTAGAAGATTCACCCTAGAGAGAATTACTGCCAAAATGCTATAAAAAAGAAACAAAGAAGGAAGACTCATTTAACTCTGGTCTTTACTTTCACCTTAGACATCATCTACTGTTTTCCAGAGCAGACCCTTTTACCTCCCTAGAGGCTCCAGGACCTCAAATGTCTCCTTCAAATTCCCAGTGTGCAAGCGGGCTTTTTGTATTTTCCACATGTGACTGTGGGTGGCCATTATAAGCCAATCTTATCAATTCTTATATGTTTGTATATTTTGTGTATGTGTTTATCTAGTAAGCACTGACTCATACAGTAGCTATATGTGATTTGGTATTGTCTTATTTACTTTTCTCTCTGGTTGTTGAGACAAAATACCTGATGCCCAAAGTTAGGGAACAGAAGATTTGTTTCTTACAGATTGAAGGTTTCAATTCATATTCAGTGGGCTCCAAAGCAAAATGACATGGTTGAGGGGTAGTGGTTCATGGTAGCTGCAAACAGCAAGCATGAACAGCAAAAGAGAGAGAAGTGCCTTTTTCCCTGTCATTAAACTGTATGCTAGCTCCACCCCTAGGTGGGTGTAACATTCACATCATCTGTTCAAGTGCTAGACAACAAACCAATCACAAACGCTAGATTCAGCCATATGCATGAGCACATGATACTTGGGTAGGCCACTAACATAAAACATAACAGGAAGGTAAAACTTGATTCAAGGAAGTAGGTCACTTGGGGTATGGCATGGAAGTGTCTATCTCCTCCCTGGCTCCCTTGTTTCCTCTCTATTGCCTGCCTACCACGCCATGACCCCTGCCTCCCTTGGCCCTTTTCTACTACTGCCCACAAGCCCCTCTGACACGTCCTATTGCCTTGAAACCAGCCAATTATGGCTAATATCTCTAGAAAACATGAAGCAAAATAAAACTTTCCTCCTTAGAGTTGTGCATATCACATAATGTGTCTAAGCATGGAGCAAGACAAGAAACTTTGAGTCTTGAATGAACTGGAAGACCTTAATTTATGGGTAATTGGTTCACAGTAAAAACTATGCTTTTAGTGATAGATTTCATTTGAGTTTCCCTAAATTTGAGAAGAAATTCAAAGTCTTTAGACATACTTACAAAGCCAAATATTTTCTGTAGAAAACTGCTAACCTGTTACAAACATTATACTTATATATTTTTAAGAAAAATACATCATAAATTAACATATAAAATAGTACAATGGGTGCCAAATGCAGTCTAACTTTACCAATATGCTTATATAAGAAAATATTAATTGATTTAAAAGCTCCATTTACCTAAATTAATGGTGCATTCAAATAACACTAATTTTGTGTTTAATAAGGTATATTTCAATAATTGATATGTATTATGGCATATTACCAGTGGTTTATTTTTAAATTATATAATAACTATATCTAGAAAAATATTAAAAGCAAACCATCAAATTGCTGCTTCTCAGACTACCATTAACAAAATGTCTTTTGATGAAATATTTTGCATTTTAACACCTCAATAGTCTCATCTGTAAAATGAATTTATCTATAAAATGAAATTGTAAAAATGAACTCTAACTTACAGACTGAAAGAATATTTTGAGTATATATACTGTATATATCTATTAACAGAGGGACAGCATGCATTAAATGAAAGTGGTAAATATTCTCTCTGACCCAAACTTCTGCAGTTCTCTTCTACTTCCATGGACCTATGTCACCAGAGTGACTCCCCTGTAGACTCTTAATCATATCTACAAAGTTCTTGTGCACAGTGTAAGGTATTCATGCTTACAGGAATTTGGGAATAAAATCTTTGAGGTCCATTTGCTGCCTTCCAAAAAGAACACCTGAGTTTTCCATGACTTTCTTAATGTGGCTGATTAGGACTTTGCACACAATATTTCAGAACACTTCTCTCTTGATGTCAATTCATTGCCATTAAAGTCTTCCACTGTTTTCAAAAATTCCTAAATGATAAAACATCAATTCAAAAATTCTTGCAGCCAGGCACTCTCTGAATTTACCCTAAAGTTTCCTCTGATAAAACATAAATATATGAATAAACTTTTCAGTATTGAAACAAAAATATATATAAGTCTACTAACAAGATCAATTAAATTGTGAAACAATATATGCAACACATCAAATTCTGCTTTGTTAATAAGTCAGAAATGCTTATTATATGAAATTCGGCAGATAAAAATTAACTAGTTATCTACTGAATGTAACATGCAAGGGTGCACAAAACACTTTCTTTTTTATATTTTTTCAGTTTTTATTTTTTTATTACTGCATGTCTGCAAGCACCTAATGACAACCTTCATTGTGTGGAGTTAGTTCACACAATGACTTAATTCTGTTTTATAGCCTTCTCTTACTCCTTCATTCTCTTAGTCTACTTCCCATTTACAAAAGATCTATCTCCTTATTTCCCACTGTCTATTTTTCTTTTGCTTTTTGTTTAGGTTTTGTGTTTTTCATGTGAGAAAAACCATACCGCTGTTAAGCATGTGTGTTTATTTCAGTTCACATTATGGTTTCAAGGAGCAACCATTTTCATACAAATGACTAAAGTTTATCTTTATGGAAAAGTAGTACCCCACTGTGAATAAATACTACATTTTAAAATCCATTCATCTGTTGTTGGACATATTGGCCACTTCTAAGTTTTAGCGATTATAAAATGTGATGTGATAAATGTAGGTACGCATGTGTTATGGGTTGTGTCTGGATGTCCTCCCAAGGCCTCCTGTGGCCATGGGGTTGGGCCTTTTGAAGGCAGCTGAAACTAGAGTTTGTGATTTGTTCATTGTCTAGTGCTGGGATTGTTGGTGTGAGTGCTGCAAGCACCCTGAGGTGGGTAGTCTGCATACAATATAAGTGAGGGAAAGAGGCTTGCTCCTCCTTTTTCCTCCTGTTTGCTTTTGTTGTTTTTGATATCTGCTACCATCCTGAATGGTTGCTACTATGCCATGTGACCCTGCCTTGAAACCAACTGATTATGGACTGAAACCTCCACAAACTGTGAGCTAAATAAACTCTTCCTTCCCTAATTTTGGTTGTTTGTTTTTTTCTCAGCAATCAGAAAATGTAGCAACATAGTGTGTATTACACTATATGATGTCTTTAACTCATTCATAATGAATATATATATATATCTTTTTATTCATATTTTCTATAATAAGCTTTAAATTTTTCATATAGAAATATTTTATCCCCTTATATAATGTCAAAACATGCTGCTTTTGCTGGGCATGATTGTACATGGCTATAATCCCAGCATCTGGGAGGCTGAGGCAAGAGAATCTCTAGGAGTTTGAGACCAGCCTGGGCTCCATAGTGAGTTCAAGGCCAATCTGAAATGCATGGTGAGATCTTGTCTCAAGAAAAATTGCTGCCTGTCTGTTTTACAGCTTTATATCCTCCAAATACATCACCACATGATGTCACATTTCTTTTTGCATCTGCTGTGGTAGAATAAAGGAAGGATGCTTCAAAGTTAGAAAAGTCACATTTGGTTCATGCATTAATAGTACCAGTTGCCATTACCCAGAAAGCTGCCAAGGCAACCACTACATCCACTAAAAATGCCTACTTTGGGGCCATGGTAGGAGATGTTGCCATTAAATCCATTCATGACTAATATATGGAAGGCTACATTGCGCTTCATGGATACTGACTTGTCCTCCCATTATGGCTTCTGTATGCAGTCAGCCAATCACAGAATGAAAACAGGCTCAGGAGGATGGCACCTGCAGTGAGCAGGTGTTACCTTTTTCTGTGTTATTATTTCCTGCACAATACAGTATAGCAGTAATTGACCCAACATTTGCACTGTTAGATGTTATCAGTAATATAGAGACTGGAGTGTAAAGAAGTGTATTTGCATGTTGTAAGCTAATACTATGCATTTTATATTAGTGAAGGACTTAAGTAGCTGTGAATTTCGGCATTGCAGGTGTTCCTACAACCAAACCCTATGGATTCTGAAGGGAGACTGTATTTGTTTTGACATAATATCAATATGTGCACTTCATAGACAGTAGTTCTAAATCTTAGAGAATTTATGTGGCCATACATTCAAAATTACATGCTTGAAGTAAACAGTGAAGAACACATTTTATTTTTTCTAGTAACATGGGATTGGTTTCATGCTAATTGTGAAATGAAGAAGAATCCGCCTATCAGAAAAACTCTGAGAGAAAAAAGCAAGAACATATCATACAGAAAATAAGACAAGAAAAAGAGGGAATACTGATAATAACAGTAAGATTTTTAGCTCAGCAGATTCCAGAAATGATAAGAAGGCTGTTGAGAAGGGTAAGTCTGAGAGCCTCCTGTGACAGGTGACCTTGTGACGTTCATGGGGTCATGGTCTCTAGAACACTGTAAATGGACTATTAAACCTCTAAAGTACAAAGGAACTGATAAAACAGATTATAATCCAAAAATATCCAGAGGAAAAGGTCACCATATTTGTCCAAACACAATGCTAGAAGTTTATGAGGAAATAGTGGATAAAATGTCCTGAGCATTAGAGAAACATGAGCAAGAAAAGAAAGACAAGCAAAGCCTGTCCAGATGACACTACAGCATGAAAATACAGCTGCTGATGAACTAATTCAACAGGAGAAATGCAACTGCACACTCAACCCAGGACAGTCCTTTGTCACCTCGTCAATGTTAAAACACTATTGGAATGTCGATATGGCATGGAAAAAGGTTGACAAGAAAAGGGAAAGACCTCCCTTTTAAGTTTACGGTTTGCTACCTTATGAAATGTCACAATGAACACAAATCAGACAAATCATTATTTCACTCTAGAATGAAGCCACTTTAACAGTTACACAAGTCAGTTCCATTTCTTTTATAGTCACCTCTTATTTTTGTTTACTATAGTCATTAATATTTTTGATACAATATTCAAGCAATGGTCAAAATATGTGGTAAATTTAAAACAATTTAATTACCCATTCCATGTTAGTTGTGCTGTGGCTGCCTCATTGTCCTGAGTCAATTAAAATGTTTACATTCCGTGGTGATTTTCACTTTGAAGAAGTGCTTCATATAGCTTCCCCTTCTCAGTGGTGATTTAATCTCTGCTAGTAATATGTGTTAAAATTATTTTTGTTTCAAATATGACATGCTTTAGAGAGCCTGGCTTGAAACCAGGATTCAAGTCAATAGCGAGTTATACTTCCTTTGCCTGTAATTGGTCACTGGGGTTGTTCCATTTAGGGCCTAATTTGATAGAAGTCCTCTGGTTCATGATTTCTCATTAACTTATTGTCTCATTTTCAATACATGTTGCTCAATTTTTGTACCAAAGAAAGCCAAAGCTCTTATATTTTTAAATATTTTACTGGAAACATTTTAAATGCTAAATGACAATTTAAATGAATATCAAGTGAATAATTATGTACTCACCATAAGGATTCTGCAAATAACATTTGATTTTGCTTATTTTAGCCCGTATCTGTCCATCCATCTGTCACTCTGCAAATCTGTCAGTTACCAACTTTTTCAATGAAGTACACTATTAATAGCAGAAATTAATATATTTTTGCAAATATTCTAGCATGTATATTATTTACTACATTTCAATATTCAGTATGATTTGTCTTTTATATGAATTTTATGTAAAATGAAATGTACAAATCCTGAGTATACAGTCACTGCTTTGGTGAATATGAACAAAAAGATGGAAGTTTTCCAGTTGGTCTGAAAATGGAAAACAAAATTGAAGGGAAAGCATACTGAATGGAATAGCTACAATGTATTGAAGATGCATGGTGACCTATAAATTTTCTGTGCTGAGGGCTTGGTACCTAGCATGGTATGGTAGAAATTGAGGGAACAACTAGGTGGGGGTGCCTAGTGGATGGCTTTCAAATGGGACAGTGGAATCCTACAATCTGTCTCTGTTTCATTGGCTCATTGAGTGAATGGTTTTGCTTTGCCATGCACACTGTTCCTAACACACTACCTCACCACAGGTCCAACAGAGAGACAATGTATAATCTGGACTGGAACTTCAACACTGTGAGCCACAATAAACTTTTTTTCCTTATAATTCAACTATACCAAGGCATTTCAATACAGTGATACCAGGCTGACTAACACAAGAGCCAAACTGTGAGATGATTTGTTAACCTGTGACATATGCATAATTGGAACAGCGGAGGAGAAGAAAAAATAGCATAGAGGACATAGCTGAAATAATGCTGATTGAGAAACTTCTAAAAACTAATGGCTGACTCCTAAAAATGGATCCAGGAAGCTCAGAGAACATCCAATCAGAAAAACAAATTACATTTCGGCATATCATAGTCAAATTGCAATACAACAAGGATGAGGAAAAATACTGAAATAACCCAAATGAAAGAGAAAGACAAACACATCATAGTTACATAGGAACATGGATAGGCAATTCAATAGGTCTTCAGTCAGATATCAAGGTAATGCAAAAAAATTCAATGCAAAATAAAATATGGTGAAACATTTCAAGAGTTAAATGAAAAAGCCCAGTAAACTAGAATATGCACCCAATGCATCTGGAAAGAGAAGAAATATTTGAGAGAGAGAAATGGGGGAGAGAGAGAGGAGAGAGAGAGAAAAAGAGAGAACTTAATGTACAGCATATCTGGCAAGGAAGAAAAGTTGAACGAAATTCCATACAACTGACCAACATGGTCCTCATACTCCCAACAGCTGGACTAAACTTTAGAGAGATGTCCTCATGAGCATACATGCCAGGTCTGAAGTCTCTTACCATTTACCTTAGAAGAGTTGAAATTGTTAGTTCTTTTTCGCCCACTTCAAGATGCTAAGGTAAGAATATTCTATAACTGAGGAATGTCTTTCCTCAGAACCTAGGAGCAGCAATCCTTTGGAAATGCAGTCACCAAGGCAGAGTGTCCTGGTCTCTGTCTCCTTGCGGGGATAGGACTCGCAGTGATTAGCACCAGTTAGAAAAGACAATGGGAGAATTAAATTTGTCAAATCTTCCTCCCATTCATCATCTCTACCTTATTTCATCCTCCAATGCCATTTAAAAATCTTCCTCTCATTTTCATTAGCTCAGCTGAGTTTATAATTTTCCCTTTTACAATAGTCTTGAACGAAGTATTCCTTGATATTTTGAACAAATTTCTGGTGCAATTTTTATTTTAATAACAGATTTACATAAGGGAAGAATTAAGATAAAGTATTAATTTTTATTGTGAACTAATGTAAAAATAACACAAGTGATAAAAAGAATTGGGTGATTATAAGGCAGATTAGGGACTGACTAGCCAGCTGGATGAGGGGACATGACCTATGAATCATGAAGATCCAGTGTAAATGAACACAAAACAGTTCCCAACTTCTGCACTTAGAACCAATCAGAAAACACTATCTTCAGTTCTTCTGGCATTAAATCCAGCCACCTTTTGATAGGTTAGCCCAGATCTGACATCAGTCTAAAGAAGTGGCCGGGAAAAGAATTCTACCATTAACATCGTGGTTACTGTGAGCTCTCACTCTGCAGCGCGTACTTCCTTTCCTACCGTAAATAAATATCACACTTTGCTACATTTTTTGCTTGTCTTGTCCAATTCTTTGTTCCGTTCATGAACATGAGAAGTTTGTCTGATAAGAGACAGAATACTCAATATCCTGCTAACAATTACAGTATATAAATAAATGAAATTAATAATCATAACATCATAGAGATCAAAGTGGAGAGACTGGGAATAAACTGTTCGAAAATGCCTAACATTGTATATGATTACCTGCATTACTTAAAAAGCATTTACAAGCATGGCATATATTAACCCAGGTGTACAATGATCATGTTAAAAAAGATATTTTAAGTTTATTAATTAAAAGTCAGAAATTATCAGAGCTTATTTTTAAAATGTTCCATTGCATGTTATTTGGAAGTAGCTTACTTTACATATAAAGAGTCAGATACGTTAAAATTAAAGAGTTAGAGACAAGCAAACATGCAAATGCTAGTCAGCAAAAAGCTTTACTAACTCTATAAATTATATTTTACCAATTATAAACTTAAACCTTCATATTGTTTACTTTCCAAAAAAATCAGATTATTGAAAGATAAATTATTTTTATTTGTGGGTAAATTTTATCATGGTCACAGTACCTTGGATAATTTCAATCCTTCTAAATTAGTTGATATTTAATCAAATAACATACATTCTCAATTTCTGAATATACCACCTAAAATATTATCAAATATGTATACTGAAGTTGCAAGTACGATTCTTCACAAAGTTTAATAGAGTCAGTATCACAGTGTTGAGACCACTTATGTATCAAAAAAGTTTTATAGTACTATCAATTGTGGAGTTTTACATTTCCAAATAAAATTGAAGAAATATTTATTTCTCCACATAATCTTGTTGACTTTACCTTGAAGATGTCTTATCGGATATAGGTTTTCATTTGCTATGTTTTCCTCAAAGCTTGATAATTATATCACTGTGAGATGTCACCATTTATCACAGGTGGTACTTTTTATCATACAGTCTATTTTATTTAATATTAATATAGAAATATCAGGCCTTTTATACAAACTGTAGGTACAGGTTTTACAACCATTAACTTCTGACATTTTGTGTCTAAATATTTTGAGGGCATTGCTCCTACACTACATATAGTTGGGTATATATATTAATTGGGTTATTTAGTCTATTAACTTTAAGGAATTTCAACACATTTTATTCCACTTTTCACTATTGCGTGTACACTGTCTTTTTGTTCTTATTCTCTGGCTGTCTAGTCTTTGTTTTCTTTGGGAAGATTGAGTGTTTGTTTGAAATTTTATTATACCAGTCAGTTTTCAATTTAAACCCTTGTGCATCCTATTCCAATGATTGATTTGGGAGTTGCTTGACACACCCTTACACTCTCACCACCTACCTAAAGTTAACACTTGTTGTATAAGATTTTAAAACTTGTGATGGTGAGACTGCACATACTAACTCTCTGACAGACACAGACAGAACTCTATCACTTGAAGCTCCAAATGAGAGATGGGTACCAGGCAAGGCCACCAAGCTGTGGCCCTCATGGACCAGGTGACATCAAACTGACACTGTGGTGTGTGGCTTATTGAGTGACAGAAAAGGTGTGGTACAGTTTCCTGGACTCCCTGTGGACTGACTTATTTGTTTGCTAGGGCTGCCATAGGAAGCTGGCATAAAGTATGGACTTAAATGACAGATATTTCTATTCTCACACATCTGAAGACTTGGAGTAAAAGAATAATGTGCCTGTGGGTTGCTTATCTCTTTGCCTTGAAGATGTGACCTCCTGCCAATCTCCTCACGCGGTATTTCCTAGTACATATGTTCTGTGTCCCTCTTTCTATCAACATTCATGTTGGATAGGAGTCCAGTCTAGCAACTTCATTTTAATTTAATTACCTCTTCAAATTCCCTGCCTTCAGATGCAGTCATGTTTTGAGGTTTGGGGAGAAGGGAATACATACAGCATATTAATTTTTGGAGGAAATACTCAGGCAATAATAATTAGCTAATTTAAATAATTTCATTCACTGCACATGAACATACCCCTTACTAGTTGTCTGGTACCTGGAACTAGGAAAATTTAGCAAGATCCAGAATGGCGGTAAAGCATAGAAATACTAAAAATCATATACTACTGTTTACAATTATTATTTATACCAAAATATTCAGATGTATTACATTTGAATACTTATTTTTAAATATTATTTGGAATAATTTAACACTCATTAGAAATTAGAAGAAAATTTTATATTTCTCATATTGCCTTCATGAAGCTTCTGTAGATATGTGCACTACACAAAACCATAGCACATTTATCAAAACCAGTGTATTGACATGATTTACTATTAACAGCAGAATTTACTCAAAAGTCAACATTCTTACATGCATTTCTGTTCCTTTAAGTGTATAAAATTTTATGGCTTTTCTAAACACTAGTGCAATTAGGAAAGCCGTATGTCACCCCAAAAGAACTCCACTGTGTCCTTATAGCCACAGCTCCACTGTACCCAACCTAAGAGGAGTGCCAAGGCATGTCAGTTTAATAATGTTATACAAGTGAGACAAAATACTATGTGATCTTTTGAGGTTGATAATTTTCACTCTGCACATTGGCTTTCTAATTGCTCCACATTGTGATATTTCCAGGTATTTATATTATTATGCCTTTTTTATTTTGTTGATTGGGAAAGTATTGCACAGATAGATCACAGTTTATTTATTCATACACCCACTGAAAGACATAAGGATTTCCCACCATTTGCCTATTACTAACAATAATCATAAGCAAATACGTACAGATTTTAATCCAAATGAAAATTTTCATATCTTTAGAGTAAACCTTCTAGAATGAAATTGCTAGGGCATATGTTAACTGTGTATCTCACTTTATAGTAAATCCAAGCACTTATTCAGAGTGATTATATATTTTCATCTACACAAATAAGATATAAAAGATTCCATTACTTTGAAGCCTCATTTTAAGTTTGTAGAATACATTCATTGTCATGGTTTATGTCGGTGGCCCCCAGGCCTCATGTATTTGCATTGTACATTTGTGACTGGTTCATTGTCTAGTGCTTGGATCGATGGTATCAGTGCTACACCCTCCTAGGGAGTGGAGCCAGGATGTGATATAATGGCAGGAAGAAGGTGTGTTGCTCTCTCTTGCCGGTTCCCGCTTGCGGTTTGCAGCTACC
Organism: Dolichotis patagonum; assembly: GCA_004027295.1. NCBI lineage: Eukaryota > Metazoa > Chordata > Mammalia > Rodentia > Caviidae > Dolichotis > Dolichotis patagonum. The sequence continues at coordinate 36,364 of PVJX010016097.1, forward strand.
ATGAACTGCGGCCCACCATGCCACCCTGCCTTGGAGCCAACTGAGTATGTACTGAAACCTCCAAAATTGTAAGAAATAAACCTTTCCTTTCCCAAATTTGGGCATCAGGTGTTTTGTCTCAGCGATGAGTAAAAAGTAACTAAGACATTCATTCATTTATTCATTCATTCATTATAGCTATTCTAGAATATATATTTAATTATTATGTTTTTATTTAATTATTATTCCACTAAGGCTTACTGAAGTTGAAAACTTTTTCATTTACTAGCATGCTATCTAAACATCCTGTTAGGTTAAGAATATTCAATTAATTGGATTGTTGTTTACTTAAAGCTGAGATAATGAAACTTGTTTATATTTGTACTACACAATATTATAAAACATTTTTGCCCACCATGCAACTTGCTGAATATGGTCTTTTGCAGAGAATGTATTTTTAATTTCAAGGAAGCTTATTTTATCATTTCACAGATCATTTGTTTAATCATAAGTAAAATGGATATTTCTTACATTTTTCCTACCTATTTTTCTTTTTTTAAGAATTTTAAATTTTATTTAAAGAGAAAAAAGGAAAGAAAACAACCAAACAAAACAGAAAAAAAGGGTAGCAACAATACAGAATTCCAATGGACAAAGAAGAAAAGAACAACAACAACAAAAAAAAAACACTAAGAAATCACTACTTGATAAATTACATACTATCATCTTGGAAATAGTTGTTCAAGTTACAAAATTAAAGCATACAAAGAGGAACTTCAAACAGTGAGACTGTTAACAGTTCTGCTCAACAATCTAACAAAAATAGTAATATGGTCATCTGTCTTACTCACTTAAACATACATGCAGTTATATCCTTTAGAGCACTTTCTTTTCCTCTCTTTTTTAAAATAGCATTACACATTTTGGGTTTTATTACTCCTACAGTTCTTATTACTTTTTACACTAGACACACAATGTGATATTTATAAATATGATTCTTATTTATTTCACTAATGAGGATAGTCTCAAGTTGTCTCCATTTCCCTATGAAGGCCTCAAGATCATCATTTTTCATACATCAGTAATATTTAATTGAAAAAATATACCACATCTTTTTCATCCACTTTGCAGTTGATGGGCATCTTGGTTGTTTCCAAGATTTAGCTATTACAAATTGTGCTGCTATGAACATGGGTGCACATATATGACTGTGATGTGAACTTTTCAGTTTTTCAGGGAAAATACCCAGGAGGGGAATAGCTGGGTTGAATGGAGCTTCCAATCCTAGTCTTCTGAGAATTTTCCATATTGATTTCCATAGTGGTTGCACCAGTCTGCACCCCCATCAACAGTGGAGCAGTGTTCCTTTTACCCTCACAACCTCGTCAACATTTGTTATCAGTTGGTTTCTTGATAGCAGATATTCTTTCTGGTGTGAGATGATATCTCAATGTTGTTTTAATTTGCATTTCTTGAATGACCAGCGATGGTGAACATTTCATGATGTATTTATTTGCAACTTGTATATCTTCATCTGAGAACTGTGTGTTCATCCCAGCTACCCATTTTTGGAGAGGGTCTTTGAATTTGGGGGTGTTGATGTTTTTCAATTTTTTATATGTTCTTGATATAAGTCCTTTGTCTGAGGGGTTGCTGGCTAAAATTCTTTCTCATTCTGTGGGATTTCTTTTCAATCTGATGATGATTTCTTTTGAAGTGCAGAAACTTTTCAAAAATATGAGATCCCAGTTGTTGATTCTCTGAAGAGTTTCCCATGTAGTTTGCGTTTTGTTCATGAATTCTCTGCCTACCCCTATGTCCCCAAGACTTCTACCTACCTTATCTTCTAGTAAATTTAGTGTTTCTGTTTTAATGTTTAGGTCTTTGATCCACTTAGACTTTAGTTTTGTGCATGGTGATAGGCATGGGACTAGTTTCAGTCTTCTGCATGTGGAGAGCCAATTCTTCCAACACCAATTATTAAGAGGCTATCCTTCCAGTGAACATGTTTAGCCCCTTTGTCAAACATCAGGTGGCTGAGTGTCTTTGTACTTATACTTGCATCTTTTAATCTGTTCCATTGATCCTCAGGTCTATTCCTTTGCCAGTACCATGCTGATTTTATCACTGTGGCTTGGTAGTAGTTTCAAGTCAGGAATTCAGATGCCTCCTGCCTTGTCTTTATGGCCTAGAATTGCCTTTGCTATTCGAGGTTTCTCCTGGTTCCAAATGAATTTTAGGAGTGTTTTCTACTGACCTCTGAGGTATGTAAAAGTTATTTTGTTTGGGATTGTGTTAAATCTGTATAACAATTTTGGGAGTATGACCATTTTCACGATGTTGGTTCTTCCTAGCCAAAAGCATGGAACATCTTTCCATTTTCTAATATCCTCTTCAATCTCCTTTTTAGCACAGTATAATTTTCAGCATATAGGTCTGTTTTTAGTTAGGTTGATTTCTATGTATTTCATTATTTTAGATGTTATTGTGAAGGGTGATATTTCCATAATTTCTCTCTTGGTCAGGTTCTTGTTTGTGTACAAGAATGCTATTGATTTTCGAGCATTGACTTTGTATTCAGCTACACTGCTGAATTTGTTTATTACCTCTAGTGGTCTTTTAATGGAGTTTTTTGGGTCTTCTATATAGAGTATCATGTCATCTGCAAATAGTGATAATGTAACTTCTTCCTTTCTTATCTTTATTCCTTTTATTTCTTCTCTTGTCTGATTGCCCTGGCTAGTGTTTCCAGAGCTATACTGAATAGGAGTGGTGATAGTGGACAGCCTTGTCTTGTTTCTGATTTTAAAGTAAAAGCTTTCATTTTGTGTCCATTTAGTATATTATGGGCTGTTGGCTTGTCATAGATGGCTTTTATAAGGTTGAAGTAGACACTGTGTATTTCGAGTTTCTGAAGGGTTTTTATCATAAACATGTGTTGGACTTTTTCAAATGCTTTTTCTGCATCTATTGAGATAAACATGTGGTTTTTATTTTTGGCTCTGTTGATGTGGTGTATTACATGTATTGATTTGCATATGTTAAACCATCCCTGCATTCCTGGAATGAACCCCACTTGGACACAATGTATAATCTTCTTGATGATTTGATGCATTCTATTTGCCAGTATTTTATTGAGAATCATTGCATCTATGTTCATTGGTGAGACTGTCCTGTAGTTCTCCTTTTTCTTGGGTCTTTCTCTGGTTTTGGTATAAGAGTGATACTTGCCTCCAGGAATGATTTAGGGAGGATTGCTTTCTTTTCAATTTCATTGAAGATTTTAAGAAGTATTTGCATCAAGTCTTCTCTAAATTTCTTGTAGAATTCAACTGTGACTCCAGCAGGACCTGGGCTTTTCTTTGTTGGTAAGTTTTTTATTACATTTTCAATTTCAGTAGCTGATATTGGGTTATTCAGCATAGCTATATGTTCTTGGTTGAGCTTTGGTAGTTCATACCTTTCTAGAAATCTGCCCATTTTCTCTGTGTTTTCCTCTCTATGTGAGTAGAGATTTTCAAAGTAGGTGTTCATGATCTTTTGAATTTCCATGTGATCTATAGTAATTTCCCCCTTTTCAGTTCTTATTGCATGAATTTGGGTTTTTTCTTTCCTTTTCTTTATATGGTTAGCTAGCAGTTTGTCAATGTTGTTTATTCTCTCAAAAAACCAACTTTTTGATTCATTAATTCTTTGTATTTTTTTTAGTTTCAATTGCATTGATTTCAGCTCTAATCTTTCTATTTCCTCTTTTCTGTGAACTTTGGGTTTAACTTGCTCTTCTTTTTCTAGAAGCTTGAGATGAAGCATTAGATTTTTATTTGTGCTCATTCTGTTTTCTTGATATGACAGTTTACTGCTATATATTTCCATCTTAAGACTGCTTTCATTTCATCCCACAGATTATACTAGTTTGTTTCCACATTTTCATTGAATTGTGGGCATTGCTTCATTTCTTCTTTGATTTCTTCTGTAGCCCACTGGTTGTTCAAAAGGTTGTTATTTAGATTTCATGTAGTTATGCCAGTTTTGCTATTTCTTTTGCAATTAATTTCCAGTCTCAGTGCACTATGATCAGATAGTATGCATGGGGTAATTTCAATACCTTTGCATTTACTTAAGAATATTTAATTGGATAATACATGGTCTATTTTGGAGAATGTCCATGTGCAGCTGAGAAGAACTTGTATTCTGATATGGTTGGGTGGAGCACTTTGTAAACATCTACTAAGTACAATTGCTCACAGGTATAGCTCAATTCTATTATTTCTTTGCTGACTTTTTATCTAGTTGATCTATATCTTTGTGACAATGAGCTGTTAAGGTCCCCTGTAATAATTGTGTTGTTGTGTATTTGATTTTTCATGCCCTTTAGTATATGTCTTATATAGTTGAGTGCTCCTGTGTTTGGTGCATATATATTTGTTAGTTCTTCCTCTTGAATTTTTCCACTTACGAGTATGTAGTGACCTGCTTTGTTTATTTTAATTATTTTAGGTTTGAAGTTCACATTGTCTGCAAATAGAATAGTTGCCCCTGCTTTTTTCTGGGTTCCTTTTGCATGGAATACTGTTTTCCATCCTTTGACTTTTAATCTGTGAGTTTCTCTTTGAGTCAGATGCATTTCTTGTATACAGCATATTGTGGGATCCTGTTTTTTGATCCATTCCATCAACCTGTTTCTTTTGATATGTGAATTGAGCCCATTTATATTTATGGATATCACTGATATGTACTGGCTTGACTTTG
>PVJX010016098.1:0-27720 GCA_004027295.1 Dolichotis patagonum
TTTAGAGTAAAATCCATGTAAATCAGCTGGCTAAATGAACACAATTTAAAAAGAATACTTCAGATAATTCTATAGAGCCCACATCATTTTCTCTATTATTAACATCTTACATTGGTATCGTCCATTTGTTACAATTAGTGAATCAATGCTGACACATTATTATTAACTGAAGTACATACTTTATTTAAATTCCCTTGTTTTTTAACCTAACATCATTTTCCTATTCCAAGAATCCATCCTAGTTGCCACATATTATTTAACCCTCATATCTCCTTAGGTCTTGAAGGCTGCAACATTTTCTTAGTTTACCATTTTTTTTTTTATTTAAAAGAGAATAAAACAAAAGGGAGCAGTACAGAGCAGATCAGAAGAGGACAACATAGGCAACACAGTACTTTACATTAAGTCAACTGGACATCAACAGTATCTAACGCCATATCTCTTACTCTGCTATAGTTGAAACTCCAACTCCTTAGCGGGCTCACCAGGTCATGTAATTTCTGTTCTCTACCTTCCCCGCCCGGCCCTTTCCCACTCCTTGCTCCTCTCTACTGCCCTTTGGTGGAGAACAGATACAGCCTCTCACAGGTGGGCTGTTCAGGCCGACCCTGGTCACCCTCCATAAGTGGGTCCTGATTCTTTTCTAGTACCCTAATTATTCATTTCCCAACATGTTCACAACCTGCAATTATTTGTAGTAATTTATCTGCTTCTTCATTTATTCTGTCACCAATTATGTAATCCTGAAGCCTGCTTTAATCAGCAAATCTCACTGATCGTAATGGAGGTATACAAAAAACATGACTAGTTAATAGAACAATTTTGTTTACAGATCTCTATTCTGTCAAAATAAGAATTTAATGTGAATTCAGATGGCCCCCTGTCCTCTTCCCTGGGCTTGCAGCTAATTTGTAGGGGGACTGAATGTTATCTGTTACACTAGCACCTGCCGAAACATGTGATATCCTTTTGGGCCTCAGTCACTGGTTCACAAAGGCCACCAGAGACACATCCTCTTCCCAGTCACAATGCCTCTTCCATCCAGTAGCTCTCCGCATTGTTTCTGCTAAGTGCAGTGCACATTATTCCGCATTTCCTGTACCATGCTGGGTTCACACAGATGATGCCTGTCTCAGTGTGACTCTGTGGTCATTCCTGCCTGGGGACTCATCAGTGTCTGCACTTGTTACCCCTCTCCAGCTCTTCTGCTTTCTCAGTAGGAATTCTCAGTGGGGCATCCCTTCCTGGAAGGAAGAGGGGAGGTGACAGATGGGGGTCTTGCTCTTATCTTTGAGGTTTCTTCCTCAGTTATTTTGCCTGCATTAGGTTTAGTGTGTTTCTGACAGCCTTAATCTTTTGAAACTCAGATTAAAAGGAAACTTTTATCTGCTTTCTGTTTTTACCCCACTTCCCTGAATCTATAAAATCTAAATGGTTTAATAGGAAAAGTACTTAATAGGACATCAGAGTGTGTGTGTGTGTGTGTGTGTGTGTGTGCGTGTGTGTGTCTGTGTGTAAAAACTTAATGGTTCAAAAATATTACTACAAAGTGAAGAGACAACATACAGAATGGGAAAATACTTTTACCAGCTGTTATTAAGACAGAGGAATAATATCTAGGGTATGAAAAGAATTTTTAAAAATTAGATCACCTAAAACAAAAGATCTAACAGGAAATGGGCAAGTGAAAAGAACAGACAGGTCTTGGAGGAAGAAGTACACATGACCAAGAAACAAATGAAAAAATGTTCAACATCTCTGACCATTAGGAAAGTATAAACATAAAATAATGTTAAGAAACTATCTTACAGATTCACAGACTGTGGGGGAAGAGAACAAGAAGTCACCAAAAAGCAAGCTCTCCCTGTGAATCGCTGCTGGGGGGACAGCCAGACCCCAGTCCCTTCTGGCCCGTGGGTTGGGAAACAAGAAGAACCAACCCCACCCCCCACCCCCGTAAGTGACCAGGTGATCCAGAGAAACACAGGTGGCAATGATAGGTATTGAGGTGAAATGCAATTTGTTGCTTGTGGTATTTGCTGTTTCACTGACTCTGCAGGTCTAGGGCCAGTGGTCTGTTCATCTATTCAGAGAATAATGGTACGCAGTGTGGCATCTATGGAGAATCTCCTTCTGAAGGTGGCAGCCATTGTTAATTCCCTATTGTCTTATTTTGAAGTCCTGTATCATTTTCATTGTTCTGTTGGGTTGTGTTTTATTCTGTTTTGTTTTGTTTGATTTTGCTGTATCTGATGGCATGGGCAGCTATTTCAAAGATAGCAACATATATTATGGTAGCCATTTTGGATTTACTATTGTCTTGTTTTGAAGTCCTGTATTGCATTTATTGTTTTGTTTTTATTGATTCTATTCTGTTCTGTTTTGTTTGATTTTTACTGTCTGAAGGCATCTACAGCTATTTTGAAGACAACAAGAGGCATTATGGTAACCACTGTTGATTTGTATTGTTTTGAAGTCCTGAGTCACTTACACTAGTTTATTTTGATTGGCTTTATTCTGTTTGGTTTTGCTTGGTTTTATTCTCTTTAAAATAAAAATTAAAAAATTAAAAAACCAGCTATCTTACAGCAGAAAGAATAGCAATCATCACAAAATAGAAGAATAACAAAGTCTAATGTAGCTGTGGTGAGAAAGGAATCCTGCATTATTAGAGCGAATGTAAACTAGTATGACCATAATGGAAATCAGTAAAGAGATTTCTTAAAGAACTAAAATTAGAAATTCCATATGACCTGGATATTCCCCTTCTAGATTTCTTCCCTTAATTGTTAAAGACATCATGCTGTAGTGATACACGCATACCAACATCTATAGCAGCACAATTTATAAGAACTAAATCTTGGACACAGCTTGTGTGGCCATCGACAGGCAAATGGATAAAGAAAATGTGGTATCTACACAAAATGGAATACTATTTGGCAATAAAGAAGGACTAATTTTAGACTCTTGTAGGAAAATGGATGCTTGTGGAAAATATAATATTGAGTGGAATAAATCAGACACACAAACTATTGTGCATGATATCTTTCATTTGAGTGAGACAAAGTACTGTGCAAACAAAGAACATAATAAAGGATTAAGAGAAGGAACAAGGGGATAGATCTCTGGAAAATAAGGAAGGATACAGGAAACTGGATAACAAGGCATACCTGTGAGGTGAGCACAAGTGGTTAAACAAAAACCTACAGCTCCTTCCCCATTTCCTTTGGCTAGAAAAGCAGCCAGCAGTTTCCTTTGTGTCTTGAGAATAGATCTCTACATTCCTGGACCAGGAGATAGAGTGAGAGAGAGAAGGAGAGAAGAAGGAAAATAAATAAATGAATAAATAAAAATAAAACACCTCACAGAGAGAAGCTAAAGTAGTGCCCAACATGGACTTTACCTTGGTCTCTGGTACCTGAACTTTAATCTCATGGTTGGCTGTGCAAGAATGTTCTTTTTTTTGAGTGGCCATGCCAAAATGTTATCTTTTTTTAATCTTAATTTTATTTTTCAAAATGTTATCTTGTGCTTGGCTTGCCAAGATGTTGTCAGGTATTTCCTTTAGAAATGGCTTACTAATCAAAAGTATGCCAGATCCTTGTTGTCTCAAACAAAGAATTAGATGAAATGACCTAAAAAAAAAGTGCTAAAAGTTTATTCAAAAAGTGGAGAGTAAAGGGATAAGGGAAGAACTAGTTCTGCAGAGCAAACTTGGGCTGAACAAAGAGACAAAAAGATAGAAGCAACAAGAAAAGTTGAGTGACTACCATGAGGAGTCATGGCAGCGAGCTCCTCAAGGTGTCTCGCCTCTTTCAAGCTGTCTACGTCTCATGGGAGCCTGCAAGAAGTTCCATATATGGGGCCTCAGGAATTACTTGACACTGATCTGGGATCTTATAATGGACAGGTTTCGCTTATTTTCCCGGCCAGTTTTGTCACATTCTACCTCCTACATCAAGCTCTGGGTTCAATACCAGGACCTCCAAAAATCAAAAAAACAAACAAAAAACCCCCATAAAAGGACACTTTGGTTTGTCTACATTGACAGTAGCATGAACTCAAAAAAAGTAATTGGTCCCAGCATGTGAATTCATACATCTGGCACAGCTGCATAGACAGACGTCCCCATTTGAGAAGCCCAGAATGGAGGTAAGTAATCCTACAGCCACATGGGTGAGTTTATGCTCTCCTCCCTGTCTCAGCTTGGGCAGTGTTGGGAGCAAAGCCTTCTGTACCTGAGGTATCTGGGGCAAGGTTACTGCTTCTTATAAGTTTGGCAGGGCCCCGCGAGATGTGTCCACAGCTCAGGGAGCTGATGCACAAGAGCCTTGGTCTCCCCTGAGATAATACAGACGCTTTCTCTCTTGTTTCCCGTGTAACTGCCAAGGCACGATGTTTTGCTAAAGATTAGATGTTCTTCCTGTTCTAGATATTGCTCTCCCCTTACATTCTCCATAAACACCCTGTTATGATGATTGTGTAAATAAATGCACTGCCGTTGTTCGGCAGTCCTTTCTCCCATCAGGAGATGGGCTTCACCTGACCTCAGCTTTCTGCATCTTGACTCTTGTCTTCTTTTCTTCATCCTCCATCATCCTTCCAGGGAGTTTCAAGAGTTGTTCTGGATGCAGAAGGAGAGCTTTGGAAGGAAAAATGATAGTAAGTACCTGAGAGAAAGCCTGACCATCCAGATGGATTTGCTCCAGTGACCATCTTCCCAAGGTGGTTCTATTCTTGGTAAAACACTCTGATTCTAAGACTTGTAGATTCCCAGGCCGAAAACCAAAACAAAACAATAAAAAGCCAGGCATGGTGGTGCATCTTATAATTCCAGCACTTGTGAAGTTGAGGCAAGAGGACTGCCACAAATTTGAGTCTAGCCTAGGCTATACAGTGAGTTCAAGGCCAGTCTAGACTACATAGCAAGACCCTGTCTCAAAGAATAACTAAATATGTAGTAAAAAAACCACTCTATAACAAACAAAAGAAAGCAAGAAAGAAAGAAAAAAGAAAGAAACTAACATATAACGTAGGACTATCAACTTCTAAAATTTTACTTAGAATATTCTTTTTTCCAAAAATGTAGCCATACTTTATCGTTTTCTGTTGACTTTCCTATTTCCTGCAGAAAAAGGATGTCTTCACACACTCCCTGCATCTTCATTTCTGCCCACCTCCACCAGGAGAGGGACAACACTCTAGAAGATCAGTTTCTCAGAGTCAAAGCCAATTCTAGTAAACTTAGCAGTATGAACGCCTTCTTAAGTAGTCGTCAGGACAGTGCAAATTTTATTATGGATCTGTACATGTTTTATATGGAAAATGATGGAAGAAGTCAGTTTTTTTCTCCTAGACGGTAATGTGTCTGTAGTCCTGCCAAGCAGGAATTACTTAGAAAAAGGAATATTTACTTCTTTTTGAGATAACTAGAGGAGGACATAACCATGATTGTGATTTTTATCAATTATTATAATGAGAAAAATATACAGGAGATGACTGTATTGAGGCTTTAGATTTTTTTCTTGCAGCTTGCTGAATTGGATTTTACTGCAAAATTATGCAAAAACTAAGTTCTAAAAATATTAAAGACAGTTATTTATGGACTGCTGCTGACATTTTTGTCTTTATTTTTCTGGTTAGCACTACAGGTTTTATGTGTCCACTCTATGTTTTAAATTTGGCTTTACAATATATTCTTCTTTCCTACAACAGTATCTCCCATAGCGGTGATCTTTTTAAGATATTCTTTTTTTATCTGGCATTTTAGAGTTTAGCACTATTAGGGAGATAAAACTGGCTTTTGTGTTTTCTGAAAGCCTTGGGGTTTTAAGAGTTAAATCATTACATTCCAAAGTCCTGAACCCGAGTTTATTTTTATTACTAACCTAAAAATTTATTCATTTAATTTTAATTTTTTTCTGTGTTTTAAATATCCCCTATATAGAGTCTTCCCTAATCTTTGCAGTGTATAAATTCAATATTTTTTTAATTTCAGATGCTCAATATTTGTTTAGCATAGATCCTTCAAGAGAATGATATAACATCGAAACTTTTCATTTATGTATTTCATTTGGCCCCTTTCAGTCTACTTTGTATTAAAGTTATTTGTATATGCTTCATAACCTTAGTAATCCTCTCAGATTCTGGAGGTAGGAGTTGTACCTTTTATATCTGTTTTTACTTCATAGCTCCTAGAATGGTGCCTTTCATGTTGTGAATGTTCAATAAGTATTTAATTTTGGGGGAAAACTCAATAAAAAGTCATCATAAAAACTTACAGCAAACATCAGACCAGTGAAATGTTAGAAAAAATCTTTTAAATCAGTTCATGGATGCCTGGTAACATCACTTGTACTCAGTATTGATCATAAAATTTGAGATTAAGGTCAGTGGAGAGAGATGAGAGGGAGGAAGAGCATAAGAAGGAAGAGGAGAAGGAGAAAGAGGAGAAGGAGGAAAGATAAAGACCAGAAGAAAAGAAAAAGTGAGACTGTACATAGATGATACAATTATATACAATATTTGTAAGAATATATAGATGATATGTGAGATGGTTCAGTAAGATTGTTAGATTTAATAATAATATATGTAAGTCAGTTACATTCCAAAATGTTATAAAAATATAGAAATACATTCCTTAAAAATTAACAATTAAGGAATACCTTTCAATATAGGGATAAGTAAGCTACTAAGGATAAATCTAACAGAATAAAGAAGAATTCAATGGATTAAATTATACAATTGTATTTATAAAATCTTACAAAGTTGAGAGATGTGTCTGAATACAAATATGCATTGTGACATTATTGTCAATTATATGAATTCAATATAATTCAAATTAAAATCTTAACTAAAGTTTTCATAGATGCTGACAAAGTGATAACTGAGTAGACAGTTCTAGCCATGCTGGTGGCATAAGAAGGATTATATTTATTTTATATTTGAAACAACTGGAAAATAGAATAGATGGAACAGTGATTTTTATGATATTGGACATAAAGCAATGAAGGGCAGTGATTCCTAGAGGTAGACAACAAAGGACACGAGCCCCATGCTGCCCAGTTTACTGCCCTGAATGTTTCCACATTAGGAAACACACGGAGAGTCGTGTGAACTTCCCGAGTTCAGGAGGTGGATCCCGCAGTCCAGAGAGAGCAAGGTCGCTGGAGTGTGCTCGATGAAGCACCAGAGCTGCGTAGAGCTCCAGCTGAGTAGAGAGGGGGCCCTCAAAGATCTGCAGAGAAACCCTTGAATTTGCAGATGAGCATTGCTAAGTACGTGTGTGAGGGAGAATTGCCCAGGGCAGAATACCAGGAGGTGTCAGAGGTAACAGTACCTGGCGCCTGCACAGGGTCGGATGTAGTGCTCATTTCCATCGGTCAGACCAAAATCACATAATTCGTCGGCCATTGGATAGAGTACGTAAAAGGGTCTTGTCTCAGGGGTCTTAGGAGTGGGAAGTGATTAGCCCTGCACTGAACACTGCTCTACTCTCATATAACACGTTTGCAAAACAAGAACTAACTAGAAAAAGAGCTCAAACTGTTTTTCATGTAATAAACTGTCTCCCCAAACAAATCTCAAGGATATTTCTAGGAAAATGAAAATATCCAGCACTCAAAAGGGAAAAGTTTAAAATATCAGATACAAAATTTAAAAATCAGGTTTGCAAAGAAGCAGGAAAACGTTCTTTGTGTTCTGCTGGATCATTCATCTATCATCCTGTTAATAACTCACTAACTTAAAGATTTATCTTAAATCTGTGGCAATTAAGACAGTGCTGTATTTACAGAATGTAATACAAGTGAAGCAGTGGAACAGAATGAAAGAGCCAGAAAAAGTCCTGTTAATATCTGGAAATCATGTATTTTGTAGCTGGCCTTGCAGGCCAATGCAGAAAATAAAAGCTAGTAAATGGTGCTAGGACAAAGAAATAGTCAAATGAAAAAAAAAGTAAAATTGTAACTTCATCTCACATAATAAAACATTTATGTACAGATAGATTATACATTAAAATATTAAAGGTCAAAACTTTAAAATTTTTAGAGAAAATAGAGAAGCTTTTGAATTTGGGGCAGAAAAATGTTTAAGATAAAGGACAAACTATAATTTTCTATAATTTAAAACTTTCGTTAAACAAAAGGTATCACAGCCTAAGTGAAAAGGCACAATCAGCTCATGAGAAATGTCTCCCACACACGTAATTGACAAAGGATTCACATCTGGAATATGTAAAGAATGGAAAAGAAAAGATAGTAAATGGTTTGCAGGAGAGGAAACATGGACAGCAGTTAATACATGGAGGATGTTTACCTGTATTAGTAACCAGAAAAATACAAAAGGAAGTCATTTCAAACACATCAGAGGCAGAAACCTAAATGGTGTCCCAATACCAAATGCAGTGGAGGAAGTGGAGCACATGAATGCCTTGAATGCTAGTGAACTGCATGGGTGTCATCACAGTGAGAAAAGCATTGAAATACCTTGTAAAATTGAAGAGGCACACAGCTATGACCTAGCAACTACACTTCCTGATAAGAGGCTTAGAGAAACACACATATATGTGAACCAGGAGACTCTCAAGAAGGCTCGTGGCATTATTTCTGTAAATGCTTCCTCCCAAAGAGTCTCCAAAGATAAAACCAAACAAATAAGTACCGAGTATATAAACTATATAATAGTCATGCAAAGAAATAGTATAAAGTCGTGAAAATTAATGAACCAGAGCGACAATGCTCAACGTGGATGAATCTCCCAAATGCGGTTATATGAAAACAGGCATAAATCTTTGCAGAGACCACAGTTGTTTATAATCATTCTGCATCTCCTTCCTCGTAACAGAATACCATTATTACGTGGCAATCGCTTTCCAGAATTAAGGGCGTCTTTTAGCTTGGTGTGGCCATGTGATTTAGTGCTAACCAATGAGCTGCACATCGGTGTGGAAGTGATCACTAGGACTTTCAAGGCACTCATTAAAGGAGTTGTACTCAGCTGTTAAAGACCCCTTTTGGCCCCTACACCTCTCTTCTTTCTTCCAGTCAGCAATATGGGCATAATAGCTGAAACCACACTGGCTAACTTTAAACTAGAAGGTACTTTTGGAAATAGAAGCCATAGTCAATATGAAACAGAAAACTCATATCTGGACCCCAAATTAACACCAGGAAAGCTCTGACTGGCCTGCCTTCAAGTTTCTTTACTGCAGTAGAGGAATACACTTGTATTTTGTTTAAACGGCTGTCAATTTGTTGTTTCCTGTTATATCTATTTGTTTCTATTTACATTTCATACAGATGTACATAATATACAGACATAAATAACGTCTAAAATACGCAAAGTAACTAGCATGCAGCGAAGACATGGAAAGCACATGGTAAACAGTGAATGTATCGCAGTGATTACTTGTGAAATGAGATATGGAGAGAAGATGGAAGATGTATACACAACATGTAATGCATTTTGTTTTGTTTTATTCTTTATGCCTTCTTGTATGTCTTAAATACTGGAATAATACTGCTTGAGACTTCTAAATAGAAGAGGCCTTTGGAATTTCTGGAGCATGAAAGCATGTGCAATCATCCTTGTGGCCTCTGCCTTCGATCATGTCTTCTTTCCCCAGGGACTTGAGTTGGAGAAATGGAAATAAATCTGTTGATTCTTTTGACTTTTTTCCCATACAGTCCCAAAGAACCACTCCAACTATTCCCTTTCCTCTGTCCTCTCCACAGGTATTCAGAGAAGCCTCTCCAACCATAAATCATGAAAATGTTTGTGCTTTCTTTCCAAGCGTGGTGGATTAAAAACTGGTAGTCAATTTAAACACCAGCTGAACTGAATCAGGGTGGTGCTGAGTATAGATGGCCCATCTGAGGAAAGTTGCCAGCGTAAAAAGGAGACCTAGAGAGGAAGCATAGCATTGTAGGTTCTCCTAAGTGTTGTTGTTGTTTCGAACTGTTGGGTTTTTTGGAGCTGCTGGTTCTCCTGGAGGTGCTTGTCATGCTGGTTTCTCTGACATGAACTATGCTGTTCTCATTGTTGGACCACATTGTTGGACCAGGACCACACTGTCACTGAGGTACTTTTGCGGGGAGCCCTGGTCCTTATTTTGAGTGTTGCTTCTTGGCTCAAGTACAAAACACTCAAGCTACTAGCACAGCTCCTTCACCCCACTGATACAGACTTTCTGGCTTCTACCACTGACCTTTGGGCCTTCCCAGCACAGATCTATGAAATAGACTTGCATGAGTCATTGTCATGGGCTCTAGGCCTCCAGTTGGACTCATGGGAGGCATTGTCACGGCTCTAGATCTTCAGTTGATCTCATTTAGGATATTGCCACGAGGTCCAGGTCCTTGGCTGGATTCTCTAGGTTTTCAGTGTGTAGACAGCTTTCCTGTACTTCTTGTATTTGACTCTGAGTGTTTAGCATAAAATACTACTATAAATTATGTGTCCTGTATGTAATTGATTGCCTTGCAATTGCTGACTATAATGCCAAGTGTTGCTTCAGCCTGTTTTCCTGGTGAGGCAAAAGGATAAGGAGAGGAGAAAGACCCCTGCCAGCTACACACCCCAGTGAAGGGTGTGTTTCTGCTTACAGGCAGCCATATGTGCTAGGTGGCATCACAATAAGGAGCCATGGAAGCAGGGGCTTTGCTGCATGGCTAGCTGTTACTTGGAGGTTGGCACATCAGCCTCCATTTCTCCACCGTGGTAAGGGCATATCGAATCTGTTGGGCATTTAGGAACATGCCAAGAACAAAACAGCTTCTACAATGGCAGTGAACAATTTCCCCCTGGAACATTTCACAGATGAGTTGATGGGATTAGACAGCATGCCTTTCTTAGAAGATGTTATAGACACAACCACTTATATAAAGATGAAAGTGGTGTTTTGGGGAAAATGCCAAGTTGCAAATCTGAGGTGGAGAAGATATTCCATTAACCTTGTATCTACTGGGTTGTCTATTAATTTCAGATGATAAAGGGATGTCAGATAAAACCAATTAGCATAAAACACTCTTAGTCAGCTTTGCAAACCTTCAACAAATACCAACAAAGATGAAGGACATTTGGAGATGGAGGTTTTCCAAGGGACTATTGAAAGTGATTGTGTCTTCACTTTCTTTCATCTTGTGTCTTCCATGTGCTAAGTCCTAAGGCAACTACTAAGTGATTTGCTAAATTCACTCTTCTTCCTGTCTTTTCTCTCCTTTGTGATTTAATTCCTTTGATCTCTTTGCAGAAAAGAGACAAATGGTGGCATATTCTTTGCAGGGAGGAAACACAAGATTGTACCTGATACCCAGTATGACTGGGAGTCCCTCCACCTGTTAGAAACTGCTATTTGAGATTCTTGGAGCACCTGTTATGATGAGATTTCCACTTGGGATTATTTCAACACTTCAGAGTGAAGACTGAAGTATTATGGTTGTGCACTGCACAAATAGCATTTGTGTGATGTGACTCTTATTTCTTAAATACAACTGTTATTAATGTTCCAGGTGAATTTTAAAAAGCTTACCTTGCTGGACATGATGGTTCATGACTGTAATTCCAGCACTCAGGAGGCTGAGCCAGGAACATTGCTGTGAGTTTGAGGTCAGCCTGGGCTACAAAGTGAGTTCAAGGCCTGCCTGAATTGCATCGTGAAACCCTGTCTCAGTAAGACCTAGATAAATAAATACATAAATAAATCAGATGAAAATATACTTTTTAAAAAAGCTTACCTTATGCTTGAATTTTTGACCACTTGGTTAGGGACAAATTTCCAGCTGCTATGAGGATCTTTGATATAGGTACTATGTCTTGCTCTCTTTGTTTTTCCAGTGACTGGTATATATTGTATGCTCAAGAGTATTTTTTTGAGTAAATAAAGCTGTATATATCGAAAAAACTACATATTGAATGCTAGTGCCATATAGAATAACAACAAGTGTGATACTGACCATAAGAACTACCAAAGCTAAATAATGTAGGCAGACAGTATTTATAGGTGACATCTAATAAACCTTTACTATGTACAGGTGGTCTCCTTAGTGCTTTACGTTGTTTAATCTATAAGAAGAGTAAATATTTTTGTTAGTCAAGGCAGTACTTCTCTAAGGCTCAAATGCAATAAAATCTGTTTTTTAAAAATTGATTCCACTCTCATAAGAGTACTCCTACGGAGTAGGCAGTCCTTCCCCAAGGGAAGCTCCACTGCTGATCCTTTGTTTCCCGTGTGTGTCTTCACAGGAGGGTGTATCACCTTGGAGCTGCTAGATGGTGGAGAGCAGATATAGAAGTTGTACCTACTTTCAAGCCATGTTAGCATAAAGTCATATAATCCTTCTGCTCACATTTCATTGAAATAACGGTATGGCCTTAAAAATGCTGTGAAGAAAAAAAAAGATGTTATGAAGGCTAGGTAACGTAGTTCTTGGGCAGGCAGACAATTCAAAGAGTAATTCAGCACTACAGAATGGGAACAAGAATCACAGTCCCTATGGTTTTTACCTAGGGGTCCTCCGAGAGCCTCATGCACGCATAGGCCGTGCTTTTGGAAGAGTGAAACACCAGGGACTAGAGCTGACTTGCTGATAGAAGGTGGCCGATAGGGGGAGGCAGTGCACCTAGGGTGTGACTGGGAGGAGTCTATCTCCCTCCCTAGCTCCTGACTTCTCTCTCTGCTTCCTGGTAGCCTCATAGTAAGCAGTCTTTCCTCTGCCCAGACCTTTTTGTCCTGCAGTTTCTGTGTTTAATCCTGCCAGATAGGGCTGACACTTCTGAACTATGAGTCACAATAAACCTCTTCTCCTTTATGTGTGTTGTATATTTTGTCCCAGCAAACGGGAAAGTGACATTCACCTTTAAGTATCCTCTATTTTAAAAGTAAGGAAATTAGTGCACTGAGAAGTAAGAGACTTGCCTGAGGTTGTAGTAGGCGTGTATTTGTGCTCCTTGGGATGCACTTCCTTATGTCTTACATGATTGTGGATTCTTGTTGATAATTATGGATATTGATCGGTGAATCATCCCCTACTAGATAGAACAGGATGCAAATCTGAAGGCTGAATTAAAGTGAAAAATAAATTTTAATGAAGGCTGCCTAGCCACACAGCCTCACTTCCCTTGCTTTGTTTGGAAATGTGTGGTCCAATTGTCACAAATATTTGGGTTCTACTTGAATATAATGATCAAGGCAAGGATTGCCGACTATCTTAATACCTAAGACAATGTGGTGCTGAAGAATTGTTGAATCCTAAAAGGTAGTGACGTGTGACAGTAGGCTGCAACTGTCTTTTCCGACAAGTTCTTCCATGTCAGTGTGGGAAAATGTGTGTTGAGAACAAGCTAGTGGAGAGCTTTAGATGGAGCACAAATTCTGGGGTGCAAAGTTTTTATTTTGTTTTTTCCTGAGCTTAGTACTCCCACTTGCAGGCTAGGTTAGGGGAATTTAGGTTATGAAAATTACTTGAGTAAGAGATGAAGTAATGGAAATTAAATTGGGAGCAGAGAAGAGTGTCCACTCAGGGGAGATTCAGCTATGTGGATTCAGGCGGGGCTGTTGGCAAGGGATAAGAGTAAGTTTCAGAAAGCCGAGAGAGGCCCTAGAAGTCAAATGCAGACTGTCCTTTCAATGTTCCAGTCTTGAATGGAAGCATTTGTAGCGTGGCTGCAGGGAAAGGTGTAACACGGGGCTTACTGAGTGTGGGAAGAACAAGCCATGGTGTTCTGAGGGTAAGAACCTCCTCCACTCTTTTTGTTATTGTTTCTTTTTTCATAAAATACTTACATAACCTCCCGTTAAAGTGAAGCTTGGTGCCTAGACTCTAATGCATTCAATGCAACATCTGCAGAGCATGTACTACTTAGTGTGTACCAAGCAAGTCCTTTTTAAGTCCTTTTGTTATGTAGCGTACCCACATATAGTTGTCTCCTGTAACCTGACCCCTGAGCAGTGTCTGGTACAAGGTAGGGGGTGTCTTGGTACTTGGGAATGACAGCATGAAGACATAATGACTGAGCCCTCACAATACTCTGCTCATTCAGTTGGCATCACCACTTAGGTTTAAAGATGAGAAAATACTGCAATACCCTCAATAACTTGCTCAAGATAAATGGCATGGTCACGATTTTGATTCCAAAGGCTTTTAAATGCTGAGAGATCATGAAAAGTGTGAATAAGAAAGTCTGAGTTTTCTATAGCTGCTACAACAAATTACACGCTAAAGCAACAGATTCCTTCCCATGCAGTTTCTTAGGCCATGAAGGTGAAGTCAGTTTCACTGAGCTCAAGGGACTGGAAGTGCTCACTCCTTTGGTGAGTCTCTGTTACCTGCCTGCTTCCTCCAGCTTTGGGTCCTGCTGGCATTCTTGGGCTTGTGGCTGCCTCATTCCAGTCTCTATTGCTCATGCTGCCTTCTCCCATGTGAAAATCCCTGCCTTCCTTTTATATCCTCAAAGCTATGGGATAGCATTTAGGACCCAGTGCATAACAATGAGTAATCTGTGGTCTCAGAGTCTTTAACTGAAGAATGCTATCTGTAACCCCAGAAACCCCTCAACCCTCTCAATAAGGTAAAGTTCGTAGGTTTCAGGCGTTAGTAACTGGAGGTGAGTAATGGTGTTATTCAGGCAATTCATGGGCCTGTTGTTTTTAATACATGCAGTAATAAATGTGCAGGTGTGCAAATGTGTGTCTGTACATGTGCATGGGTGTGAGCTTAGCATATACAGCTGTGCATATGTGTGCCTGTGTGTGTGCAGAAGTGCACATGACTGTTCAAAGCGTCCAGCTCAGAGTGTGCCCAGATTTGCAGTGCTTTCCACCAGCTGGGAACAGTTTCCCAACCTGGGCTGTCGTCCAGCTGCCTGAAGGCATCACTGTCTGTCCACGTGCCGTGCTACCCTGTTCCCTGGCCGCCTTGCCCACTCTGGATGGTTGAGGCCTGGTGAGGATGCTAAAGCCTGAGGTCCAGAGCCAGAGACCTCAGAGACATGCATGGGGTGGGAGCGGCTGTGGGTTTTCCAGGTGGTTGTGGATGGATCTGTGGAGTTTGCAGAGAACCTTATTCAATAAATCCTGCTAGGGTGGAGACAGCCATTGGCCAAATGAACCCCACCCTCCTCCTCAGTGAGCTTGGAAAAAAATACGACTCCTCCAAGGGGCTTAGAAAACCCTGGACATTTTGGTTGAGAAATCTAAACTCCATTTAGGAAGAAGGTGGTTGCCAGAATGGCAGGACACTGTACAAATCTGATAACTAACTGAGCCTTCTCCCTGCAACCCCGAGTGTCCCCCGTGCTCAAGCCCGGTGGCCTTCCCAGCACTGCTGCGGATTCCTGCTGCGCAGGTGTGTTCTCTGCTGTGTTGTGGCAGGAACCCGAAGATGCAGAGGTACTTTACACTGAGACTGGCAAACTGGCTCTGGGCCACCCTGAAACTCGCATGGGAAATCTATACTCTAATGACAAACCTACAGTTCTTCCACTCGAATCTTACTCAGGAGTGAGCTTCGGAGAATACCAGGGCAGGAGCGAGTGGGGAGTCCAGATTCCTGGGCCCTAGTACAGATCCAGGATCAAACTTCAAGAATACTGTTGGAGAAATAGAAAGCAAGGTGTAGCCCGGTAACATTCCTGGGGCCCAGTCACTGAAGAGCAATAAGAAAGGCTCCCACGACCAAAGAGCCTGTGCTCTGTTGGGGACTTCAGAGACAGTGTGCTCTAGCAGGGCTCGCAAGAGTTCAAAAGTGAGCACACATCCCCACCACACACCCACCACCACCAGCAGCACAATTTGATGACCGTGGGTAAGTCTCTTAACCTTGCCAAGACTGAGTTTCTCCTATCCCTGTGAAAATTGAAAAGGGCTGCTTCTGAAAATACCTCCTACAGCGCCTGGTACTTACCAGGTCCTGGAGCAAAGGTAGGAGTATTATCAAGTTACACGGTTATTTAAGGAGCAAGCCCCTATTGAATCGGAGCTTAGTCAATGGAGGAAAACGAGGGAGAAATGGGAGAAAGAGAAGAGGAGCAGGGTCCTGCTCTAGATTTGGCTTCAGGCCTGTAATGAGATAGACATCTGTAGGTGTTGGGAGAGGAAGCGTCTCACCTGGTTGCCGGCAGCTAACTGAGATGTACAGGATGTAAATATGTGTTGGTCTCTTTAGGTGGGAAGATTACTAGCACCAAAGGGGCTGCACCATACATTCAAGTAGGTCAGTAGCTCTCAGATTCCCCGCCTTTAAAATAAGAGTGACAATCTACTGGTGATATCTATCCCCCAAAATGGGTCAGCAGAGTCTTCTTTTAAATCACAGGAAGGAAAAATTAAGTTAGCCAGACTGTTTTATTTGAAAGTCTTTGTACACATTCTTTTCTTTAGCTTCTGACCTTTAGCTTATGAGTGTGAGCAGAAGGCAAAGTGAGTAACCAAGGAGCAGATGATTATCACAGTGTTTTCGATGGTTCAGATTGTGATTTTTATTTTATGACACATAATTTAGCCTCACATCCTACCAGCGAAGGTGTCCCACATTCATGTAACAACAATGCTTGTATTTCACGTGTTCATTGAAAAATTACTATAAACTGTAGGACTCTGCTTCCTGAACCCACTTTTGAGCCCTAGCTCTAGAAATGATGGGAAAAGACCTGCTTGAGAGATTTCATGATCCTTTTTTGACTTTGTGAGGAAGACTCTCAGACCTCCTGAGCCTCAGTTTAAATATATATAAATATATACATTAATAATAATAATTACACTGATGAAGGTTATATAGATATAAAGTATTAACACATAACAGGTCCTCAACAAATAGCCTAAGTTGATGTAAGTGAGAAAACACTCAAGTGACAGAATATGTGAACTACAGCAGTGCTCCTCCCCTTTGAGGTACATAAGAATTGTCTTGGGCAGAGGCACACAAGGCCCTGCACCTGTCCTTGGAACCTACCTGCCCTCAAGTCTTCCCATACTAATTGCTAAGCGAACACAGATAAGTCACCACCTTCTGATTCTTTGTGAGTCTTGACTCCCGCTTGAAATTCTGTATTTTGAACAAGCTGTCATGTGGTGCTGCTGGTCTGCAGGCCACAGTTCCTAAGCAAAGAACTAGAGTATAGGATATAACAACAGCACAGGTGGCAGGTGTCGAGAGACAGGCTTGGCCAGCAGCCTGGTGGTAGGAACTCTAGGCAGGGGCAGTCAAAGAGTAGCACAAATTTTTTTATCTGAGAACATTTCTGTCTTTTAAATTGAATTCCACTCTTGAGTTCCCAAGGCTGATGTTCTCTTTTGCTTCTGCTAACTTGGTTCATATGGAAGTTAATGTCTTACACAGCATTTCCTTTGCAGACTACACAGATATTCACTCCCTATCACTGAGAACGGCGGTACTTCTCAAACCTGCCTCTTCTTGTCTGTGGGATACAGAGTTAGGGAAAGAAGCCAATCATGTTAGGTACCTGCTCGGTAGCAGACAAGGTATTCACTGATTTACATATGTTCCTGTACTTATTCTTTATAAATATAAAAGGTGATGCTCATGAGTTAATAATAAATGCATTTAGCTCTGAGTACAGGGGTACACACCTGCAATCCTAGCTACTCAAGGGGCTGTGGCAGGAGAATTGTGAGTTCAAGGTCAGCTTGAACTTTGCAAGACCCTGTTGCAAAATAAAAATAAAAGGAACTGGGGATATAGCTCAGGGTAGAGCACCCTAGAATGTTCTTTTAAAAAAGTATATAGATATAAAATGAAAGAGGCAGGATATAAACTGGATTTATTTCATACCCCTAAATTTACTTTTCACTGTCTAAAATTTGTTGCTTTATCATTGACTTCTTTTAGAAATGATGTTCTTATGACACTTAGGTATCATTTGGTGACTTGCTAATAGTAACCGTGTTGTGCTGTATTATGCTGTGCTGACTCCGCTGAGCCACGCTGTTTTATCATGGGCGACCATAAGAAAAGGCAGACAGTCCAGGGAGAAGGAGTGTTGTCTGACTATGTAACTGCAGTTTGTAAGTGATGATAATCCTGATCCTTGTGAATTTCAGGCTTCCATGAGGACTGTTTAAAAAGGGCAGGGGGTTAGAGAGTGCTATCCAGAAAACTTACTGTAAAGCTGCAGTAATCAAAATAACGTGGTACTGAATAGACACATGGACAAAAGACATTAAACTACTATATCTATAGTTACCTGATTTTTGACAAGGGTGTGAGGCCACTCAATGGGGAAGAAATAATTCAATCATAGTGCCAGGACAACTGGACACTCACATGCAGAAGTGAATGTGGATCTCTACTTCACACCATATACACAAATTAATTCAAAATGGAGCAGTGATCTTCATGTAGATACTAAAATTGTAACACTTTTAGAAGAAAACATTGGGGTAAATCTTCAAGACCTTGGGTTTGACAATAAATTCTTAGATGTTACACCAAAAACTTGAGCAACCAAAGCAAGAAACAAATTGGACATCATGAAAACTGAAAACATTTGGGCATCAAAGAACATTATCAAGAAAGTAAAAAGACAACCCACAGACTGAGAGAAGATAGTTGTCAGCCATAGATATTTCTTCAAAGAAAACATATACATGTTTAATAAGCACATGAAAGGATACTCAACATCACTAGTCTTTAGAGAAATGTAAATCAAAATCACAATGAGTTAGCATGTTACACCAACTAGGGTAACTATAATAAAAAAATAGAAAAGTGTTGACAAGGATGTGAGGAAAATTGAAACTCACATATTTCTGATGGAAATGAAAATGGTTTAGCCACTGGAAAATGTTTTGGTGGTTCTTCAGATAGATAAATTGATTTACCATTATAACTGGATTTACCATTATGACTGCAGGATTCTCCTCTGGGATATAGATGCTAAATGATTGAAAACAGGTGTTTTACAAAAACCCCTGTGCACACATGTTCACAGCACCACTATTCCCAATAGCCAAAATATGGAAACAATCCAAGTGTCCATCAACAGATGAATGGATAAATAAATTGTGGTATATGGAGAGTATAGGATATTATTTTGCCATTAAAAGGAATGAAGTATCAATATGTGCTACAATGTGAATGAACCTTGAAAATATGCTAAGCAAAAAAACCCAAACACAAAAGGTCACATAGAATATGGTTTCATTTATATAAAATATCCAGAACAAGTTAAATTCTTGAGACAGAAAACAGATTGTTAGTTTCCAGGGTCTGGGTAGAATGGAGAGTAAGAAATAACTGCTTAATGGACATGAGGTTGCTTTTAGGGAAATGAAAATATTGTGGAACTAGATAAAGGATGTAGTTACCAATCATCATGACTGTACTGCAAGCCAATGAGTTATACACTTAAAATGATTAATTTTACATTATGCAAGCTTTACTTCAATTTATAAAATATATACTATACTTTTTTGAGGTATAATTTTCATGGAATAAAACTAACCCAAGTTAGGTGGAGATCAGTGAATTTGGATGTTTATATGCATTCATGTAGCTGCCACTTCAACCAAGATTAAAAAGATTTCCATCACCTATACATTTTCAT
Organism: Dolichotis patagonum; assembly: GCA_004027295.1. Classification (NCBI taxonomy): domain Eukaryota; kingdom Metazoa; phylum Chordata; class Mammalia; order Rodentia; family Caviidae; genus Dolichotis; species Dolichotis patagonum. Next base: position 19,564 of record PVJX010016098.1, read on the forward strand.
TGTGTTCCTCCCAGCCTTACCACCTCCTTGAACGTGTACCCTTTCAACCACTGACCTGTTTTCTCACACTATAAATTAATCTTCTCTATTACAGACCTTTTTTATATACCAAATGGACCCTTTTCAAGCTAACTTCTTTTGCTCAACATGTGTTTGAGGTTTTCCCATTTGTTTATAAGACAGCAATTTATTTCTTGTTAAATCTTGAATAAATTTCATTGTATGACTAGCCAGTCTTTAACTCAGTGTTCGTTGAACTGTTTCCAGTTTTGCCATTATGAATAAAGCTGCTATGAACATCTGTGTTAAATCTTTTGTGTCATATTTTCATTGTTTTGAAGGGATGAATATCTACAAGTGGAATTGCCAGGTCATAAAGGTAACATATGCTATTTAAAAAAGATTAGCACAGTTTTTTCCCCAGTGATTGCAACAGTTTACACTCCCATCAGCAGTATAGTCCTCTTCATGTCTCTTGCCCATATCCTCACCAAGACTTGATATGATTGATCTTTTCCATTTTAGGCAACATAAAACATGCTTAGTTGTATTTCATAGTGGTTTTAATTTGGATTTCCACAATATTGTTTGATCTTTTACCATATTTTATATTCATTTTCCGCTCATATATCTTCTTGTATGAATTTGGCTCATTTTTCAACTAGGTTTTAAAATTATTATTGACTTGAGAGTTATGGTTGATTTGAGTGAAAACAGCCTGCTGAACTGAGTCAGCATGGTTCTGTGGAAGACCTACTGGAAGATTGTTGTCAGAATGGCACAAAAGGAAAATGCGAGAGGTAGAGATCCTATGATGCTGATTTCTAAGAGAAGCTTCACTGTGGCAGTTTTCCTGATACAAACTCAACTGTTAATCATCTTTGGTGGAGCTTAGGTCCTTCCTGCTGTAGCTGGAGAAAGCTACTTGTAGAGGACCCCCTGGATGACTCCCCTTGAATAAAGTGCAGTTCTCTCTATTCTGGCTAAACCTGGCACTGTTTCCCTGTATTGATATGTAAAAAGCTGGCTAGGCCCCTTCTTTTTCCTTCAGTGGCTCTAAGCAATGTAAATAGAACCGGTTGAGGTACTGATGTGTAATCTCTGAAGCCAGGCAACTGTCCTGGCTTCCCCACCCCGTGATTCCCAAAACACATGGTTGAGTTGGGTGAAATGGAGAGCCCCAGCTCCATCCTGTCAACTGGGATCAGCCTTGAGATAAGAAGCTGTGACTTCCCAGGGCAGAAAAGTTTACATCAGAACTGAAGCCCTGACCCCAAAACATTAGACGCTACCTCTTACTCTTTCTGCATATCCTTCCCTCTTCATATTGCAGAGGTGATCTCAGGCCACCTACCTAGCCCAGCTCAAGGCACTCATGTACTTCCTGCTCTTCTCATAGTCACTCATCCTCAAGCCATGCCTTTCCTCATGAGCCAATAAAATCCAGGTTGGATCCTGGGTCTAAGCCTTTGTTTCAGTGAACCACCATCTTGGCTGGACTTAGGACATCCTTGGTCTCCCATAGCTATAAGTATGTCTTAGTGTCTTTATTTTTAGCATGAGTTGCACTGAAAGTGGTATATTGGAATTAACTTTTTGGAATTCCAGTAATGTTTCCATGGGATTACAAATGTAAACTTCCTGGACCAAGAGGAGGACCAGGAGGAACTCTCTATAGCTACTGTTCACATCCGGGGATCTCTGGTCTTTGCCTTTGTCTTGAGCATCGCTTCCATGCTCCAGTTCAGTTCCCTCAGCCTTCTGGTACAGACTTTCTAGCTTCCACCACTGGTCCTTGTGTTGTCCTGGTGCAGATCCTTGATGCGGACTTGCATGAGACATTGCTGTGGAATCCAAGCTTGGGCTGGATTCTTTGGGTCTCTAACCTGTGGACAGATCTCTTGTACTCTTCTAAGCATTTGGCTTTTGGGTGAATATGATAAGATACCCCTATAAATTTATGTGTCCAGTATTGACTCTATTCCCTTGCAAACCCAGAGCACAATAAGAGTTCTTTATATATTCTGGCTACAAGCCTTCTATAGTGTTTTAAAATATTTTCAGCCTGCTCATACTTGTCTTTTTATTATTTTGAAAGTCTTTCAAAAATCTGATGTTCTTGGTTTCGATAAAGTTCACTTTATCTTTTTATCCTTTTATGAATTGTGTTTTTGATATCTAAGAAATCTCTGCCTTATCCAGTGATGCAATGAGTTTCTTTTATGGTTTTCTAGGCATTCTATAGTTTTAGATTTTACATTTGGCCTTATAGTTTTAGATTTTACATTTGGATTATGATCTCTTTGGAGTTAATTTGTATACAGAGTATGAGGTACAGTTGGAAGTTTCACTGTGTGTAAAGAGTTTTTTTTTAAACTTTTCTTAGGACTAACATATTAAGCATATACTTTACCCCTGAGCTACATCCCTAAACTCTAATTTCAGCCTTCCAGCCTTCAAAATGGATGTGAGTTGCAAGGTTTTGTTTTGTTTTTGTTTTGTTCTTGTGTGGCAATAGGAACCCAGATACCTGCTAAGCACATGTTCTATCACTGAGCTACATTTCAGCCTATTTGTTTGTTTATTTATTTAGAGACAGGTTCTCATTCAGTTGCTAAATTGCCCAGGGTGGACTCAAACTTGTAATCCTCTTGCTTCAGCCCCCAGAGTATTGGGATTACAGGTATGTTCCATGATATTCAGCTCATCATTTTTAATCACTGGCTTATAGTAATGAGAATTTGATATGTCCTGGTATGGTTTTTGTTTTTCAATTGTCCTGTTAAGTTTTGTTGTTCTTCTTCATCTTGGATTTGTGAACTTATCTTTTAAATTCTCTTATTGTTAATTATACTTTTTAATTATATTTATTGTTAATTATACTTTTAAGTTGAGTTTCCTACTGTTCATTGCTAGTGTGTAAAAATGTTGTATATTGAGTTTGTATTCTGTAATATACTAAAATCACTTATTAGTTCTAGGGTAAGGTTTAGTGGTAGGTTAGTGGTAGGTTTTCCTGCACAAAGAAATATATTATCTGTGGAACAAGACAATTTTCATCTTCCCTTCCATTCTGTTTGCCCATTATTCTTCTTGCATTATTTAACTGACTCCAGTTTCTATTAAAATGTGGAGTGGTAATGATAAGGCCAGATATAGTTGCCTTATGTTTGATTTTGCAATGAGCAGGTTTTTATCTGGACCTTTTACCTTCCAAATAGGGAAAAATTTTTCTTAGTATTCTATTCAATGTTCTATGGGTTAGTTAGTAGATTTTCTAGTCTGTACAGTGGGATTCTGTCAGAACTTTGGATTTGTTTCTCCTTTGATCTATTTGGGTTTTATGTGGTTCCCCCACATGGGTGTATTGACCAATATTAAGTTGGTGAATTGACAGTGAGCCTTCAGAGTCCTTTTATGTGGTTTTATCTTTTCTGGTACTCTCTTTTTGATACTGCAGATTCTATGTGGGATTTTCCAGCTCCTAGCTCCTTTTCCTGGCTTTCCCATCTTCATAATAGAACTTAGAAACCTTCTGTAGACAGTCATAGTAGGGCTTACTCTTTTTGGTTGAAGTTTTTCATGATTCTCTGTTCCTTATTGCCTAATACCTACCTAGTGTGCCTAATCATTGTTTCATGTTTATTGTCCCTTTTTGTAGTTTTAAGCATGATGGTATATTTAATCTCAATTTCATCGTTGTTAGAAGCAAATGGCTTTTGTTATTTACTTCTAATATGTTTTATTGTGGCCAGAAAAACATAATCTGTACTATTTTGATACTTTTAGATTTTATCAAAACATAATTTATGCCTTTTTATAAATATATGGTTTTTCGAGATGAATTTTCCATTTACTTGCAGTGGTATGTAATGTTCTGTAAGTGTCAATTAGATCAGACTGGTCTAATGGTGTCTTAGTGCTTTCATTTCTGTGGTTTTTAAATTTTATTTTTAATTGACACAAGATTGTATGTATTTATAGGATACATGTACTATTTCAATGCTTATATATTATAATGTTCAAATCAGGGCAAGTATATTTATGTCCTCAAATATTTGTCAATTCTTTATGAAGAAAATATTCAAAATCCTTTCTTTCAGTATTTTAAAATATGCAGTACATTGTCTTTAGTTGTAGCCATCCCACTTCGCCATAGTACCCAGTGAAAATATGTACTCAGGAGGCTGAGGCAAAAGATCACAAGTTAGATGCTAGCCTGGACAATTTAGTGAGACCCTGACTCAGAAAAAAAAAGGTTAGAGATGAACTTCACCACTCCATAGATTCAATTTCTAGTATTGAAAAAAATATAGCAACAAGGCTGAGAAATCCTGCTAATGGTTTACATTTATAATATACATCTTTATTTAATCATAGTCTACTTGAAAATAATATAAATATGAATTAATGTACATATAGAACCTTTATTTCTCTCTCCTGCCTTCTCTGCCATTATTGTCATATATTTTACTTCTCTATATATGTGACTTATGCTCCACATTGTTGGCATTTTTACCTTAAACAATTACATTTAAACATGACTGGTTCACATAGGGTGGAAAACAGAGGAAATGTACAGATTTTTAGAAACATATGAACTACCAAAGCTCAATAAAGAAGATAAAACAATTTTGAATAACCCAGTATCAGCTGTTAACATTGAAAACATGATTAAAAATTTACCAACAAAGAAAAACACAGATCCTGATGGACTCATGGCTGAATTCTACAGAAATTTAGAGAAGATTTAACGCCAACACTTCTCAAACTCTTCAATGAAACTGAAAGGGAAGCAATCCTCCATAACTTGTTGCTAGAGGCAAGTATTACTCTGATACCAAAACCAGAGAAAGACCCAACCAAAAAGGAGAACTAGATGTCAACCTCACTAATGAACATGGATGCAAAGACTGTCAATAAAATACTGGCAAATAGAATGTGGCAAATCATCAAGAAGATTATCCATCATGACCAAGAGGGATTTATCCCAGAAATGCAGGAATGATTTAGCATATGCAAATCAATAAATATAACATATCACATCAACAGAACCAAAGACAAAAATCACATGATCATTTCAATAGACGCAGAAAAAGTTTTTGATAAAGTTCAACACTTGTTCATGATTTTAAAAAAACCTACAGAAACTTGGAATAGATGGTATCTACCTCAATCTGATAAAGGCTATCTATGACAAACCAACAGCCCACATTATGCTAAGCAGACAAAACCCAAAAGTTTTCACTCTAAAATCATGAATAAGATAACGATGTCAACTCTCACCACTCCTATTCAATATAGTTCTGTAAACATTAACCAGAGAAATCAGACAAGAGAGAGAAATAAAAGGAATAAGGATAGGAAAGGAAAAAGTTAAATTATCACTACTTGCAGATGTCATGATACTCTATATAGAAGACCACAAAAATTCCATCAAAAGATTACTAGAGTTAATAAACAAATGCAACAGTGTAGCTGGATACAAAGTCAACACTCAAAAATCAATAGCATTCTTGTACATAAACAACAAACTCACTGAGAAGAAAATTAAGGAAATAACACCTTTCACAATAGCATCCAAAAAAAAATGAAATACTTAGAAATCAATATAACCAAGAATATAAAAGACTTATATGCTGAAAATTATACTACTCTAAAAAAGGAAATTGAAGAGCATATTAGAAAATGGAAGGATATTCCTTGCTCTTGGTTAGGAAGAACCAACATTGTGAAAACGGCCTTACTCCCAAAACTGTTATGCAGATTTAAAGCAATCCCAATCAAAATACCATTAACATACCTTACAGATCTGGAGAAAACATTCCTAAAATTCTTTTGGAAACAGAAGAAACCTAGAATAGCTAAGGCAATTCTGGACAACAAAGGCAAGGTAGGAGGCATCTCAATTCCTGACTGGAAATTATACTACAAAGCTACAGTGATAAAATCAGCATGGTACTGGCAAAGAAATAGACCTGAGGATTAATGGAACAGATTAGAAGATGCAAATACAACCACAAAGACACTCCCTTATAGTTGACAAAAGGGCTAAACATGTTCACTGGAAGTAGAATAGCCTCTTTAATAAATGGTGTTGGAAAAATTGGCTTTCCACATGCTGAAGACTGAAACAAGATCCATGACTATCACCATGCACTAAACTAAAGTCAAAATGGATCAAAGATCTAAATATTAAAACAGAAACACTAAATCTAGTGGAAGACAAGATAGGTAGAAGTCTTGGAGACATAGGGCTAGGCAAACTGTTCATGAACAAAATGCAAACTGCACAGGAAGTAGTTCAAAGAATCAAGAACTGGGATCTCATATTATTGAAAAAATTTTGCATTTCAAAAGAAATCACCAACAAGGTGAAAAGAAAACTCACACAATGGGAAAGAATTTTAGCCAGCTGTCCCTGGCTAGTATATATAAAGAACTGAAAAACATCAAGCTCCCCAAGTTCAAAGACCCTCTCCAAAAACAGGCATCTGAGACGAACACACATTTCTCAGATGAAGATATACAAATGGCAAATAAATACATGAAGAAATGTTTGCCATTACTAGTCATTTGAGAAACACAAATTAAAACAGCATTGAGATTCCATTTCACTCCAGAAAGAATGGCTACCATCAAGAAAGCAACTGATAACAGATGTTGGTGAGGCTGTGGGGAAAAAGGAACACTTTTCCACTGTTGGTGGGAGTGTAGACTGGTGCAGACACTGTGGAAATCAGTATGGAGATTCCTCAAAAAACTAGGATTTGAAGTTCCATTCAATCCAGTAATTCCCCTCCTGGGTATTTTCCCAGGAAAAATTAAAAAGGTCATGTTACAGCGATATATGTGCACCCATGTTTATAGCAGCGCAATTTGTAATAGCTATATCTTGGAAACAATCAAAATGCCCATCAACTGCAGAATGGGTGAAAAAGATGTGGCAGTTTTATACTCAGATATTAAAAAGAAGATCTTGAGGCTTTTATAGGTAAATGGAGGCAACTTGAGACTATCCTCATAAGTGAAATAAATTAGACTCACATTTGTAAATATTGTATTGTTTCTGTAGTATAATAATAATAATAAACTGAAGGAGTAATAAGATCCAACATGTATAATAGATATTGTAATAATGAAAGGGAAAGAAAGTGCACTAAAGGATATAACTTTATGTATGTTTAAGTGTGCAAGATAGATAACCATACTATGAAGTTTTTGTTCATCAAACAGAATAGTTCATGCTTCCATTGTTTGATTGTCCATTTTTTATGCTTTGATTTTGTAACTTGAACAACTACTTTTAAGATAACAATGTGTAATTTATCAACTAGTGATTTCTTACTGTTATTTTTTGAAATTCTGTATTATTTCCACCCTTTTTTGTTTTGCCTTTTTTCTCTAAATAAAAAATGACTAATTAAATAAAAAACGCTTGAGTATCTTTTTAAAGCATTTTTAAAGCAGATCTGGTAGACATAATATTCAATGATATTTAAGCCTTTTTTGACCAAAAATATCTTTACCTATTTAAAGAGATGTTTTTGCTGGTTATAAGATGATATACTGAGAAAAGTTTTTTGTTTGTTTAAAAATAATTGCTACCTTTGAAAATATCACCACACTGGCTCTGCTTATATTGTTTCTGATAAGCCACTTAAAGTCTTATAATTGTTCCTCTGTTATGAGAGTGTTATTTTGTTTAATTTTATTTTGTTTACTGGTACTTTTAAGGTTTTTCTCTTAATTTTGATCAGTAAATGTTAAAAACTTGTTCATTGGAAGATCTTAGTGTGATTTTACTTTTATATCTCTTACTTGGTTTCATTCTCTTTTTGAATTTGTGGAACAACATTTTCTTTTTCTTTTTTAAAATTTTATTTAAAGAGAAGAAAGAAAAACAAAACAAAACAAAACAAAACAGAATAAAGGGTAGCAACAATACAGAATTCCAAGGAAAAAAGGAAAAGAACAACAACAAAAACACCTAAGAGATTATTACTTGACAAATTACATACTGACTTCTTGGAAATAGTTGTTCAACTTATAAAGTTAAAACATGTAAAGTAGACATTCAAACAGTGAGACTGTTAACAGTTCTGTTCCACGATCTGACAAAATAAAAAAAACAGCAATATGGTCATCCATCTTACA
>PVJX010016098.1:27820-41193 GCA_004027295.1 Dolichotis patagonum
GGGTAAAATTAAACACAACAAAACAGAACAAAGCGGATCACAAGAAAGCAATGTAAGGGACATAAATTCCAAAACTAGACAATTGGAGATATTCACTCTCTATCGTATTGACTCTTGTTTTCTTCCAAATAGTTGTCCATATTGTCACATACAGGGAATTCACATGAAACAACATAGTATGGAATTGATCTGAGCAGGATGAGGAGGGCATTTCAGGTCTTCAAGACCAGACATTAGGGAAGCCAAGAATGGCTATCATAGTGTCTCTCATTCTCCTCAAAACAGCTGTCCATACCTTCATGTGTGTTGAACTTAAACAAAACAAAACAAGCTAAAATCACTTTGAACAAAGAATGATAATTTTGCTGGATTACACATCATGACATTATGGAATCAGCATGGGTACTGTAGTGTCTCTTTTTCTTCAAAGTAGTTGTTCATTTCAACATGTGTTATATAGTTGGTTCTTGTAAACTGTTTATAAGCTCTACACATGCATGAGTCTCTAAATGTATATCTATCCTTTCTGTATTAGAGATAAAAACAAAACAAAGCAAGACAAAACAAAACAATTCCTAGAAAAGCATGAAGCAAAAAAGTCATATATAACCACAAAACAAGGTGATCTACAATGGTTACCATGATGTCTTGGGAGTATATAACAACATTAATAAAAACAAAGCATTGGAAACATCATAAGACTTCAAAAGCAAGTAATACTCAAACCAGAGTGGGTATCTTAATGAATCTTGCCATCTTCAGTGTAGTTGCCTATACTCTTAGACTTGATGCTATCCATCATAACAGATTTAAATAAAATCAGTCAATACAAAGTAGAAATCTAACAAACCAGATTCAAATAAGATCAGTTATAATAAGACAGTATAAGTCATAAAAGGCTTAAGATTAAGTTGATAGGAAATTAGGGATGATTACCATAATATGTCCTCTTATTTTTGGGATAGCTGACATGTCCTCAAGTCTAGCATAAGTAGACAAACTGGAACAGCACGTAATCCATCCAAGCAGAGTGATGAGAATAATGTAAATTTTAAATCTTGTTACCCAATTAACAATATCCTCTGTCTTCATTCTTTAGACAATTCCTCCCCTTTCACTCCCATATGGTGCACTGCTTGTTTTGGGTCCCACTGCCTCCCTATATAGAGCATCTCAATGGACTCTATCTCCTGATCTACTCTGCCTGTGTTTCTCTCTGTTAATATTTCAAGGCCATCTATACTAGAGATTACAGCCAATCTTCTCTGCCTTATTTCTGCCATTCTGTTTTTCTGCCATTGGTTGTCTATTTTTCTTGGAACAATATTTTCAATCAATTACAGAATGCATTAATGATAATTTCTTCAACTATTCCTTTCTTCCCACTTTTTCTCTGAGATTAGTTATAAATATGTTAGAGCAATTGGTATTATTCCATAGGTCACTGAAAGTGCTCATTTTGATTTTAGCCTTTTATCTTATTTTTAAATTTTATTTTAAAGAGAATAAAAGAGAACAGAGCAAAGCAAATCAGAACAAAACAATGCAAGCAACACAACACTTCCCAAGACGACCAGATATCAACAGAAGCTACTGTAATGTCTCTTTTCTTTGAAATAGTTGAGCATACATTCACACACAATAGTATCAGCATATGGTTGGATGTTGTTTCTTGATCCATTCTGCCAGTCTGTTTCTTTTGATTGGTGAATTGAGGCCATTTACATTAATGGTTATAACTGATATATATTGGTTTATTTTTGATATGTTACCTTTTTGCTGTTGCTTCTATATCTTCCCACTCTGTTTAATTGTCTGCCTTGATTAGTGGTTTTTTTCCCATGTCTATGTAGAATGTCTTTCAGTATTCTTTGCAGGGTTGGTTTGGTGATCATGAAATTCTTCAGCTGTTCTTTGTCGTGGAAATATCTTATTTCTCCATCCATTTTGAAGGACAGTTTTTCAGGGTACATCAGTCTGGGTTGGAAGTTGTTTTCCTTTAGGATCTGAGATACTTCATCCCATGTTCTTCTTGACTTCATTGTTTGTGTTGAGAAGTCTGCTGTGATTCTGATAGGTTTTTCTTTATAGGTGATCTGTCTTTTCTCTCTAACAGCTTTTAATATTCTGTTCTTATGTTGGATTTCTGGGATGGTGATTATTATATGTCTAGGTGTAGTTTTATTTTGGTTATGGCTATTTGGAGTTCTATATGCTTCACTGATCCATATATCAGTTTCGATTCTCATGGTTGCGAAGTTTTCAGCTATTACTTTGGTAAATAGCCTCTTGATATCATTTGTGTTGTCCCCTTCTTTTTCATTTATCCCTATCAATCTTATGTTATTTTTCTTTGCATCATCTTGCACCTGTTGAATTGTTATTTCTTGATTCCTTGTTATTTTTAAAAGATCTTTCCTTTCCTGTTCACTAGTTGCAATCTTGTCTTTGAGGTCTGAAATTCTATCTTCACTTTTATTGAGGTGGTTTTGCCAACTTTCAGTGGAATTTTTGATTTCCTGTATATCTTTTTGAATTTGCTTCATGCATTCTGTTTGTTTCTTATGTTGTTCATTCAGGGTTTCTATCTCTTTACATTGTTCCTCTAATTTTTTAACTATGTCTTTTTTTAGATGTGTTTAGCATTTCTTTCATTACATTTATCATTTCTTCTTTTACCTGGGAGATTATTTCTGATTTGAGTTCTTTTATAGCTTCCCATAGTTGTTTCTTTATTTCAGTTGATATCATTTCAGGCATTTCAGTTGTATGGCTTATATTTTCTTCTATGTACATGGCTTCTAGCCTTGTTTGGGATGGGCTGGAGGTTTGAGATTGCATTTTGTTTTTTCATTTTGTCATTTTCCTATATTTCCGGGTTTCAAGCAATATTCCAAAGCTTCCCATGGGTGTGCTGGAAATTACCTCATGTGCTCACGGCTCCCCAGAACTGATTGGAGCTCACTGGGCATGGCCCAGTCAAGCCCAGAGGGACCTCCCATATATCTTCCAGTGGTATAGCATGCTGGGCAGGGTCCTAACTGCTGGGAGTAATGGTCCAAAGCTCTTCCTGAGTGAGCACAAGTGCACTGGAACTCACCTCATGCACTCTTAGCTCCAAGGGCTCAACAGAGGTGTCTAGGCATGGCCTATTCAGGCCCTTGGGATCTCCTCTGACTTCTGCAGTTGTTCAGAAAGCTAGGTGGTGTCCTAGCCACTGGGGGTGATGGTCCAGAGCTCTCTCCGATGGAGCACTAGTATGCTGGAAATCACCTCGCGTGCCCTCAGTTCCAGGGGCTCAATGGAGGTGCCTTTTTTCTTTATATGCTTTAACTTATATTGTTTCTATTGCTCTATTTTCAAGTATACTGGTTGCTTTCTTTATTGTTAAGCCTAGCTAGTAAATTTTTAAAATGTGTATGCATTGGATATTTTAATACCTCTTATCTACTTTTTTCCAGGCTTATATTTCTTTTTGGCTTTATCCTCCTCCTCCTCCTCCTCCTCCTCCTTCTTCTGCTTATGCTTCTGCTTCTTCTCTTCTTTTTTGTACTAGGAATTGAACTCAGGGTCCTATGTATGCTAGGCAAGCAGTCTACCACTGAGATACCTCCTCAGTCCTCTTTACCTTCTTGAAGACATGTTGGAAAATATTTATAGCAACTAATTAGATGCTCATTTCAGTACCTGTCATTTTGATGTCAATTTCTACGGATTGGTTTTTTGTTGTCATAGGTCACATTTTCCTGCTTCTTTGTGTGTCTCAGTATTTGAATGAGTGCTGGACCTGGTGCTCAATGATTGGACAATTCCTTTAAAACTTCAAAACATGTAATATGTTTATTTAGGCAAGCAGTTACTCTATTTAAAATTAAGTTTTCTTGTTTTTGAACTTTCTTAGCGTGGTTTTAGAGTAGCTTGCAAACTTACTCTTAAGTTTGCCCTTACTTTTATTGCACAGATGTTTGGGAAATCTTTATGCATGTTACTGGTTGCTGGTTGATCTATACTTCCCTGTTTCTTCATGTGCTTTATTACTTTTTTTTTTGGACTTGGGATTGAACTCATGACCTTGTGCTTGCCAGGCAAGTGCTTACACTACTGAGCTTAATCCCTGGCAATGTGCTTTATTACTTTGTCTTGGGCTGTGCAGTCAATAAAATATCTACCTCTTCTGGTTTTTACTGACTGGATTCATAGAGGGAAATAGTTTCATCAACTAGCATATCTTGAGATTCCAGAGGTTTCCTCAGCCTTTTCTGTGAATGTGTCTTCTTTTGACTTGTGCATGTAAAATTTCAACTCTTTCCCAATTTCTTTGCTTATGAGTTTATAACATCTTGCTTCTTCTGATATATATTGAAATACTGGAAGTTATCTACATCTTCCATAATCTCCTCAGCTGTTTTTAGTTCTAATGTCCCTTAGATATCTAGAGTATGCCAGGTCCCATCAGTGAGATAGGAAATGCTCCCTTGGACAGCTCCAGGAGAGGTGGAATTTTGAACACATGCTCCAGCCTTCTCTTCCTTTACCAAGGGAACAGTCATGAAATTATCTCAACTTCTGGTTTCTTTGTAGCAGCCATTCAACTCTTTTTCTCCTCCTCTTCCTCCTCCTCCTCCCTTACACTTCCTCTTTCTTCTTCTTCTTCTTCTTCTTCTTCTTCTTCTTCTTCTTCTTCTTCTTCCTCCTCCTCCTCCTCCTCCTCCTCTTCCTCTTCCCCCTCCTCCTCCTCCTCCTCTTCCTCTTCTTCTTCCCCCTCCTCCTCCTCCTCCTCCTCCTCTTCTTCTTCTTCTTCTTCTTCTTCTTCTTCTTCTTCTTCTTCTGCTTCTTCTTCTTCTTCCTCTTCTTCTTCATAGTAGTTCAAGCACCCCAAGTAGGAATTCCATCAAAACTCTGAGTCAGGAAACACAGAAATCAGTCTTACTGGAAATCTCTGAAAATCTGGGCAGTGCATATATATTCCAACTCTTTCTCTTCCCAGGGAGAACCAGGATGCTGAAGTTTTCTCCTGCTCATGCCATAACCTGGGCAGAGACAATCACAAATGAGTGCACACTAGTTCAAATTATTGCCTGTGTCCTTAGTTGCCATCAGCCTGGTGTATTTTCCTGTCAGCACTTGGATTCAGTCAAGTAGCCTCCTGGAAAGTCTGAATGGTGGCTATATATTCAACTCTTCTTTCCTTCTCAAGAGAATCAAGAGTTTCCTTTAAATCACATTATAGGCATCCAATACTTGTCAATTTTAAGTTAAATTATTATTTTTGTTCTCAACTTATTCTCCTTTATTATTGAATATTATCAAATAGTGACTGGCTATCCCATTACTAGGCTCTCTAGTTTTTTAGGACAGTACAGTGATTAGTTTCTCTGGAAATGTTCTATTACATAAACCTACACAGACTACACATTACTCAAAGCAACTATATAAACAAGCTAGAGTTTGCTGAATTATTTAGAAGGAAGCCAATGGATATATCAAAAACCTAATAATTGCTGAAAACAAAATGGGAAAAAAATTTTGTCTGCTCACTTTCTGAATTAGATACATTAGAATCAGTATGAGAAATTTGTTTTTTTTTTCTTTCTACTTTTTCTCCTGCCTTGCTCATATGAATTGTATCTTGTAGTATAAGGTAATGTTATGGTTTATGTCTGAATGTCCTCCCTAAGCTTCATGCAGTCATGAGGTGTGGGCTTTTCCAAGGTGGTTGAATTTAGAGTATGCAATGCTGAGATGAAGTGTGTTAGAATTAAGGGTGTGTCAGTTCACTGAGTGGATAAGTACTTGTTCCCTAATCCTGATAGACTGGACACAGTGTAAGAGGACAGAAAGAAGCTTGGCTCCTTTCTCCCTTGTTGTATTTGCTATTTTCTGCTGCCATGAACTGTTGATCCTTTTCCATGTGCTACCCTGCCTTGGAGCCAGCTGATTACAAACTACAATTTATACAGACTATGAGCTAAATAAACATTTGCCCCTTTAACTTTGGTCTTGGGTACTTTGTCTCAGCAACAAGTAAAGTAACTAAGAATTTGGTACCACAGAAGTTGTTGCTATGACATTACCTGGCCATGTGGCTCAAGAGCCTTTGGAATTGGCTGTTGATAGGGGAAGAATTAGGAAAGGTTCAGCTGAAAAAGTAGAGCTGGAGTTCCTTTGGTTGTTCTGTATGGAAGATTCTGATCAGAGCTCAGAAGACTAGAAAGCTGATAGAAATCTTGCCAGTAAAGACCACGCTCAGGAGGTTTCTTCTGGGAAGGACTGCATTGGATGTTGGACTCCAGATCATGTGTGTTATGGCTTGGAAAAAAGTTTATGTGCATTTTTATTGTGTCCAGAGACTTTGCTTGAACCTGAGATTAAGGGTGATGGACCAATTAATCTGGCAGAAGAAATTTAACGCAGTTTTATGATGAGGCAGTGGCATGGCTATAGTTAGAGGCTTTTAGCCAGATTTAAGTTGAATATCAAGAGCAAAGAGCCCAGAAGAATGATTTAAAACAGTATGAGCTTGGCCAGAAAATTAGCCCCAGTAAAGCTATGGACTGTAAAGATGGAGCAGAGATCTCAATTACTGGGATGGAACAGAAGAATAGAAAAGACGGCCTGAAGGCACCACAAGAAGCCATAGAACTTCACCCTTTGCAACCTCAAAATTGCAAAAGTGAAAGATTTTTCTTTGAGAAGAGAATCCCAGCGCAGTGTGTTCCAGAATGCCAGCAACATAGAGAATTTTTCTCCTCAGAATTGGATTTAGAGTGCACAGTGATCTAGGCACTCAAATCCTACAGCCAAGATAGAAGAAAGCCTGGCTACTGTTCCAGGTGGCAGCCGACCTTGGCATCATCCATGTGACACTAGTTTTAGATGCATGCAGAATGCAAGAATTGTTGGGTTAGGAAGGCTTCCACCCAGATTTCAGAAGAAGGCCTGGAAGACCAGGTTGTGTGTCCCAGAGAGGGCAGTGTGTGAAGCTATGAATGTGAAGTCAGACTTCAGTGGGGACTGCAGAAGTCAAGAGAAGTCAGAACAATGAGGAAAACTGAAAGGAGGGAGCAGAGCCAACCCAAGAAAGAAGTTTTGGGGGCTATAACTATCAGAAGTGCTGGAGGGGTGGAGGTACCAATGCCCTTTGGAGTTCATATCTTCCCACAAATTGCCTCAGATGCTGCACATGAAACTACAGGACTTAATGTTTGTCCTGATGGATTTTGAACTTGCTTTAGTGTTACTCCTTGCTATACCCTGTTTGTAACTTTTGAAGCAAAAATGTCTGTCTTGTTCCATTGACTATTGGAAGTGTTTAACTTTCTTTTCATTTGCACAGGAGCTCACAGCTAAGAGCTTCTTTAAATCTCAGAGGAGACTTTAGACTTGGACTTTTCAGCAATGCTGAGACTGTTAGGATTTTGGCAACTCTTGGAGATGGACTAAGTTTCTTTGCATAAAGAGATGTTAATGAATATTTGGGGGCTGGGTTAGAATATTATGGTTTATGTCTTTATGTCCCTCCAAAGCTTCATGCAGTCAGAGGTGGCTGAATCTAGAGTGTGCAATACTAGGATGAAGGTGCTGATTGCTGGATCACTCCCCTGATTGGATTGGCACTGCCTTTACCCCAGAGGTTTGGACAAGATAAAAGGGGCAGAAAGAGGTTAGTCTGCTGCTCTCTTACTCCTCACTTGTTGCTTTTGCTGTTTTCTGCAACTGTGAATTGTTGCCCCTCTGCCATGTGCCTCTTTGCCTTGGAACCAGCCAATTACAGAGTGAAACCTCTACAAACTGTGATCTAATAAACCTTTTCTCCTTTAATTTTGGGTGCTGAGTAATTTTTCTCAGCAATGAGAAAAGTAACTAAGACAGATGATACTACTCCAGGACCTTTCATTACTTCTCCAGATCATCCGGAAAGTAGAATAGAAAAACAGGTCCTTTTCCTTAAGAGCATGACATGGAAATTGCTGTTGTAGTGAGTATCAGTAATGCATCCTTTTTTAGTTCTAAATCATATTCCATTGTACAGACATACCACTTTTGATTTATCTGTTTGCTGACCTTTGACTTATTTCTTGGGTAGTGAGGTATTTTTTTGTTTATGGTGAGGGAAGGGTCTAACTTCATTTTCATATGTATATATTTGTTGTTTCAGCACCATTTATTGAAAAAAATATTATTTCCCATTGAATAGTCTTGGCTTTCTTGGCAAAAATCAATTGACCAGTAGAAATGTTGAAGACATAGTGGTAGGCAGAAAGTTCATGAACAAAATCTGAACTGTATAGGAAGTACTTCAAAGAATCAACAAATGAGATCTCATCTTATTAAAAAGTTTTTGCACATCTAAAGAAATTACCAACAGAGTGAAAAGAAAATCCATGAATTGGGAAAATATTTTAGCCAACTTTTCCTCAGACAAAGTACTTCTATCTAGATCATATAAAGAACTGAAAAAAATCAGGCCCCCCACATTCAAAGACCCAATCAAAAAACGGGCATCTGAGATGACTATATACTTCTCAGATAAAGAAATGCAAACAGCAAATAAATATATGACAAAATAATCAACATCACTGGTCGTTCAAGAAATGCAATTTCAAGAAATGCAATTTAAAACAACACCGAGATTCTGTCTCGGATTTCTGCAGAAAGAGTGACTGCCATCAAGAAATGCTGGTGGGGCTGTGGGAAAAAGGAATGTGTCTCCATTGTTGGTGAGAGTGTAGACTACTGCAACCACTGTGGAAATCAGTGTGGAGATTCCTTTAAAAACTAGGTTTCACTGGGTTTGGAGGTTCCATTGGATCTAGCTATTCCTCTTCTAGTTATTTTCCCAGAAGAATTGAAAACTTTGTATCACAACAATATATGTTCACCCATATTTGTAGCAGCAGTTTGTAATTCTAAATCTTGGAAATAACTCAAATGCCCATTAACTCTGAAATGAATAAAAAAGATGTGGTATTTTTATACAATGGTGTACTACTCAGTCATAAAGAAGGATAAACTTGAACTTTTGTAAGTAAATGGATGCAACTTGAGGCCATACTCATCAGTAAAATAAATCAGACTTACATGTGTGAACATCGTATTGTCTCTCTAGTGTAAAAAACTGAGAGTGAAACAAATCCAAAATGCTCAGTTGATACTGTGAAAGTGAAGGGAATAATAAACTGCTCCAAAAGGAAAGAAAAACTAGGATGGGGGAAGGAGAAACAAAAGAAGGGAAAAGATTATATATATGATAGGTAATTATATTACTAATCTGTTAGTTCATCAAAAAGAACAGTTGTGCTTTCATTGTTTGATCAGTTTTTTCATGCCCATATCTTGCAATCTGAGTGACTACTTTGATAACAATATGCAATATGTTAACCATTGTTAATCTCCTATTATTTTTTGAAATTCTTTATCATCATTTTTTTCTTTTTAAAAGAAAAAAGAAAAAAATCAGTTGAACATACATGTATGGATTTATTTCTGAACACTCAACTCTATCTTACTGATCTACATAGCTATCTTAATGCCAATACTATACTGTTTTGTTATTGTATTTATAAGCTTTGAATTTAGGAAGAATGAGCTCTCCAGATTTGTTCTTCTTCTTCTGGGTTATTTTGATTATTTGTAGTCTTTTGCAGTTTTACAGACATTAAGATCTTATTGTGCATTTCTTCCAAAAAGGTGATTGGAATTTTGATAAGGGTTTCATTGAATCTTTGGATTTCTTTGAGTCCTGTTGGGTATCTTTCCATTGCTTTGAGTTTTCTGTAATTACTTTCAATGATGTTTTCTGAGAAGAAAATTTTAAACAATATTAAATTTTTATATTTGCTTTTGACAGATTTGAAAACAGTTTGTGGCCAAGCCTCACTCTGAATGAAGACATTCTTTAAAAAGGAAAGAATTTATTCTGACATTAAGTTGCACTTTCCAGAACAGTGCCATTGATTATCCTAGCTTTAGTTGTGGAATCCAAGTTTTAGCTGTGTATCTCCTCAGTAGAGGACAGGAATCCTTGTGTGGATGAGACCTTATGGGTTTGGCATCTCCTGAAAGAATGTTTGTCTAATTCCTGCAGATACTGGAGAATGGGTCGAACTGGTTTCCACTTTTCATTTTCTGTTTGCTGCTCTAGGCTAAGAATCTTGGATTTCAAATTAATAATTTAATATTCTTACTCATAATATTCTTATATAAGATATTATAAACATTTCAGAGTATATTGGACGTGCTGTCAAACGGATGTCTTGTTTGAGTTATGTAGTTTGAAGGTAGTAAATAAACATCATCCTAAAACATATTAAAGTATAATGGCAAAGTTCTTGTTGTATCTCACTAATTACTGCTTTCTTGATTAAGACATATACATATTTTATATTTAATTTTTTAAAGAGAAGGAATAATAAAAACAATATAGAATTTCAAAACAAGATAATAGGAAATTAACAATGGTTAGTATATTGTGTGTTGCTGTCTTCAGAATAGTTGCTCAGATTACAAGACATAGGCATACAAAATTGATAGACAATATAAGCAGAAACCATTCTTTTCAATGAACTTCAAGAAATTAGTAGTATAATTATCTTAGCTATTTTGTATGTGTGTGTGTATATATATGTTATATTTTGTTTTTTAAAATAAGATAGTAAAACATATGTATCTGATCTCTTTATCATCCTGTATTTTTATTCTGAATATGTTATTTAATAAGAGCAAAAATTTAAGTAATCTCTAGTGAAATGTTGCATTATATTATCTCTCTCTTTGTGAGCATGGGGATGATTTTCAAAGAATGCCAAGTAGTTTTGTTCTGCAATGCAAAAAATTGTTCACCTTTGCTATGTTTATTTATAATTAGAAGTCAGACACTAACCATATTTACTTACTATAAAAAAATCTAAAGAGAGTTGTTTCAATGGAACTTGTAAGTTATTAGGAATATATATTATCTGTATATAAAATATTGTGAAGAGTTAAAGAATGCAATTAGCCCTTGGTTACTCTGACATCTAAAACAAAATGAAAGCCTTTTGAAAATCAAATTGGTGGATTGAAGACAAGATGGCGGATTGGTAGGTAGCAGGAGAGAGACCCTCTCTGAGAGAGACAGCTCAAATGCCAGAATAAAACACCCTGGAGAGACCCAAACAGAGAGAGATGGACTCTCACAACCCAGGAAAAAACTAAAGTGCAAAAAACCGCTCAGATATGAGGTCCTGGGACTACCATTAGAGAAGCTAAGATCAGCAAGCATGGCGCCCTCCTCGAGCTGCCTGAATTCCTGCCCCACCTGAACAAGCGATCCGCACCGAAGCGACTGGCTTGAGCTGCTGGAGCACAGAGCTGAACAGCCCTGCATGCAGCTCACCCAGACCGGCCCTGCACTCGACCCACCCAGAGGCACCATGAATTCCCACCACAGCTGCGCTGAAGTCAGAGTTCGGGGAGCCCTGCAGTTCGCGGGGACTGGCATCAACACGTGGTGAATGATGGGAATAAGACCCTCCCACGGGAAAGGGGAAACTGATTGGATGACATGTTGGATTTGGGCAGGACAGCCCTAACTCCATAAGGAAGTGGCTTCAGCTGGTTGCTCCCCTCACCGAGCGGATTAGTGGAAACTGCTTGGACTAGGCCGCACCCCTGGTGGGGACCCAGTGAGTCATTACAATATTACTTCCCTGAGATCAGTGCACAATGATGCAGTGAAGGCCTGCAAAGGTTGACTGGCCTAGAAGGGAGGAGCTAGTGCACACTGCCCGAGGGTGAACTCTAAAATCTGATAACCTGTGGAAGAGGGCTAAAGCTCGTAGCCTGTGCCCTCTTGAGGAGCCTTAACCAACAAGAAAAGGGTCTGGGCATTACACTGTACACTTGTATGGAAGGAACCAAAAACATGACAAAAGGGAGAAATAAGAATCAACTCCCAGCCCCCAAAGCTGAGAACATTGATCCAGGAGAGGCAAATACAAAAGAGACTGAGGGCAGCAAAAATGCAACATCAAACACAGCGTTAGCGGACATAAAGACATATCTTCAGGACCTCGTAAGAGGGACCAAAACTGAAATATTAATTCAAATTAAACAGGACATAAGTTGATTAAAAAAAGAAGGGCTGGGCACCTCTCAAGAAGACACAGACAGAAGAATGGAGGAACAAAAATGGAAAGAAAAATTTAATGAAGAATTCAGAAAAAAACCTAGAATTCATGAAGCAAATTCAAAGAGATTATCAGGAAACTAAAGACTCGATAGAAAGCTGGCAAAATGCTTGAAAGAAACCAAAGATAGACTATCAAAAATTGAACACAGGCTTGCAATGTGGGGTCATGACAGGGAAGATCTCTTAAAAATAACAAGGGAGCAGGCAAAGACTGGAAGATGACAAGAGGATCTGTAACTTAAGAATAAAGTATGTGAATGAAGAAGCAGGAATCAAATCAGAGGAATTACAAAGGCTATTCACAGAAATTATGAAGGAAAATTTCCCAAGCATAGAAAAAAGAAATGCTATGCAGAGGTATGAAGCATACAGAACTCCAGCCACCTAAAACCAAAACAGAGCTACACCCAGACACATAATAATCAAGATCCCAGAAATTCAATATAAGAACAGAATATTAAAAGCCATCAGAGAAAAGAAACAGATCACCTATAAAGGAAAACCCATCAAAATCACAGCAGACTTCTCGACACAGACCATCAGGTCAAAAAGAGCTTGGAGTAAAGTAATTCAAGCACTGAAGGAGAACAATCTCCAGCCCAGACTGATGTATCCTGCAAAACTCTTTCTAGAAATTAATGGAGAAACAAGATGCTTCCATGACAAAGAGGAACTAGGAGAACTTGTGACCACCAGTCCAACCCTACAAAAAATACTGAAGGACATTCTAGGGAGAGAGAACAAGAATATGAGCATTTCAGGGACAGTGGCAGAGAGGCCTCAGTGAAAGAGGCAGACAGTGGAGTGGAAGAGAAAAATAGACTATCAATGGCAGAAAAATAGAATAGCAGAAATGAGGCAGAGAAGATTGGCTATAATCTCTAGTATAGAGGGCTTTGAAATACTAACAGAGAGAAACACAGGCAGAGTAGATCAGGAGATAGGGTCCATTGAGCTGCTCTATATAGAAAGGCAGTGGGACCCAAAACAAGCAGTATACCCCATGGGAGTGAAAGGGGAGGAATTGTCTAAAAAAGGGAGGCAGAGGATACTGTTAATGGGGTAACAAGATTTAAAATTTACATTATTCTCACCACTCTGCTTGGATGGATTACGTGCTGTTCCAGTTTGTCTACTTATACTAGACTTGAGGACATGGTCAGCTATCCCAAAAATAAGAGGACATATTATGGTAATCATC